>CM061140.1:40248875-40280403 GCA_030789695.1 Scilla litardierei | reverse complement strand
CCACATTTGGAGCGCAGCACCTTTTGTTCCCTTCCCCGCTGAGCCCGTCACATACGCGACTCGAGTACGCCAGCCACGCCCTGCACAGCCCCGACCGGTGCGTCCCTCTGCACCACCTCCCCCCGACACTGTACTTCAGAGCATTCGTGCCCTAGAGGGGGCGGTGAGTGGCCTCAGAGGCGACCTTAGGACCCTGTCCTCCACCGTCTCTGCGATGGCTGACCGCTTTGACCTGATCCCCCAGATTCACTACTGTCTTACTCAGGTCCTGGAGCGTCTCCCGCACGTACCCCCACCCACCCAGCAGGTTCCCGCCCACACTTCCACACACACTCGACTTGCTACCACTTCCACACCCACACCCGCTCAGCGGCCTGTCCAGCCACCACCACCACTTCCGCCTCAGGACGGAGACGGTGCAGCACCACCTTCCTAGGCACCCTTGATGCCATCGATTCCTTTTGCCGTTGTGCTGCCCGTTTCTGCTGGGTCCTGTTGCATTTTTGCCCCCCCTCCCCTCACTTATTTTGGGTTTCTCATTCAGATCGTATCCTTATATATCTTTTCTGGGAGAGAGGGAGAGTTTTGGTGACACTCTTATATATCTGTATCACTCCTATCTGTGCATGCATCATGTCCGCATCATATTTTCATTTCTTTATCTTTCTTTTTATTTTCATTTTTCTTTTCATCATGCATGCATCCTCACTTGCCCCTCACTTTACTTGTCTCTCGGTGTGCCCCACTTTGCACATTGAGGACACTGTGCCATTTAGCTTGGGGGAGTGAGTTCTCACGTTCTTTTTCGATTTGCCACCTTTATTTTTAGTTTTTCACACCATTTTTCGCTTTTGCACTTATTTTTCATCATTTTTCCTTTTATTTTGCCATGCATCACGTTTTTCTTATTTTTCTGTGTGCCGCATTGTAAATAGTTCTATTTTCCCTTTATCTTTATTTCTATCTTTTTCATCTCATGCTAGAGATGACTTTTCTGTGATGATGATGACGTGGAGTTAGCTTATTCTACATGCATGCTATATTTGTCATGTCTTAGATTTTATTTCTGATATCATATGCTATGACTTGCCTTGCATCTAGAGATAGTAACCCACACTTTTTCCACATGAAAATGGATGAAATTTTACTATTAGCTGAGTCTGAATATTCATATGTATGCCATCACAGAAAACACACCAAGATTCACGCATTGAATGCCTATGTCTGGAGTACTGATTTCTTTTGCTATATCACTTCTATATGCATGAACTGTACACTTCACTTCAGGATGATTGAATGATGTTAGCTATGATAAATTTGGATTAGTTAGCTTTTTTGTGATCGAAACTGAGTAGATTAGATTACCCTGCTGAAGTTGTCGTGCATGTCTTATAGAGTGAACCGAGTGATATATTTATTTCTTTCTCCACAAATCTTGAACATCATTTCTCTACTTTTAAAATCATTGGTGAATCTCCCCTTAGCGATTCTATTATATGGCATTTCCCCCGCTATTAATTCCTAGCTCCAAATTTTTTATTCGAAAAAAAAAGAGAAAATATTCTTGTATATCATTATCTCTCTTTGAGTTGGGATCGTTGTGTATTTATGCTTTTGCATCAAAAAAAAGAGAGAGAAAGAGAGGAAAAATCCTCAATAAAAGATCCCATCTCACTTTCTTTCTTTTTCTTCTCTTTTCATTGCCTTTGGAGCTTTATAGGAATGTGGATGTAAATATTTTTTTTATGCCATCACGCTTATGGATAAGCTTGGGGGAGGGGATCCATTGATGTGTGAGAGAGTGACTACTTGACGTTGCACGACAACCTAGGCTAAGTAATATTCTATACTCGGTGAGATTATTTCTAGCTTTACGAAATCCAGAAATCTAAGCCTAGCAATCATTTCATGAAATCCATACTTTTCTATTCTCTCTATTATATAGTGTGATACTCTTATACTCCTGATAGAAAGCATTCAATTGAAAAGTGTGTGATCTGTGATTTGTATACCGCTTTAAATGATTCAGACGATGTTAATTATAAAATTATTCCGTTTTTCATGATTATATTGTTGTTCGTGGGTTTTCTATTTCTATCTGCACTATTATACTATGATATCAAAATAAAATTCTTTGACATGTGTTTTTCATTCAGTGCATGCTATAAGAGTAAGCGGAACACACGTCCTGAGAAAATGATCTAGTAGCTTACCTCTTCGCTTCTTTCTTTCTTCTTTATTTTTATTTCGTTTTTCACTCTTCTCCGTTTTTCATTTTTCCATTTTTTTCCGCCGTTTTCGTTTTGCGAATCCACCGGGTTCGCCTTTTACTTATCTTCCTCGAGGATGAGTAAGAGGTAAGCTTGGGGGATTTTGATCACTCCTTATTTTACACTTTTTTACCGCATGTTTGCATGCCATCTAGATCGCCCAAATCATGTTTTTCACGATATATCGACGATATTGCGATGCTTTTCACGATTTGTTGTTTTTATCGCATTTCAGGTGATTTGGCGCGATTTGGAGTGATCTCGAGATGCGCTTACTCTAGACGGTCACCGACGACCTCCCCGAGGGGTATTTTGCCGTTGGAGAAGAGCGGAAGAAGAACGGACGTCGCAGGAGCGACGAGGAGGCCAAAATAAGCAGATTGGGCATGTTTTGTGTCCCACTCGGCCGAGTGGAGGAGCCACTCGGCCGACCAGCGAGACACCGCTCGGCCGACCAGTTCAGACACGATTTCTATGTGCACTCGGCCGAGCGACGGAGACCACATCGGCCGAGTGACGAGACCCCGTCTGCCCGAGTGGCGCCCAGACGAAGCCCTTCAAAAATCGCCAAGTTACTGTTTTTCGGCTGCCTGAGCTTCAGAAGACCCACTCGGCCGAGTGGATAATCCCGTCCGCCCGAGTACCATGAAGCCATCGGCCGAGTGACGACAACTCACTCGGCCGAGCCGCCCCCGAAGTGAAGACCCCTGAAGATCGATACTTACTGGAAAATTACAGGGTTTTCACTCGGCCGAGCGACTTTTGTCACTCGGCCGAGTGCGATGCGCTGCCTGTAGCGAAAATTGCGGAAAACAGGCTGCGCAGGGGTATTTTGGTCACAGTTTTTGGACGATTTTGGGGGCTATTTAACCCCTGTTTTTACCCTAGTTTGGAGAGCTTCTTCTTAGATTTTTTGCAGCTTTTTAGATTAACTTTTTAGCTTTATTTTGGAGATTGGAGAAGAGACAAAGTTTGAGTTTTGTTGGATTAATTGAAGAACTCCATTGGTTTGCATCTCTTTTCCCTAAAAATTCTATTTTTATTGCATATCTCAATATTGTGATGAATTCTATTGCTTATTTCATTGATTATTTTTGTGATCTTGCTATGAATTGCGAGTGGTCGCCACGTCTTGGGGCGTGGGGATGAACCCTACGAGCCCAATTTCATACTTGTGATGAATTAGTAGAAATTTTGCTAGAATTGTTACTAGGGATTAGATTGTGATTGACATACTACGGATGGCTAGGAATTCACATCGATTGGGATTTGCAAGAGATTGGATCCCAATTCGATAGGAAACCCTAGAAATCCGAATTGGGTTGGAATCGAATTTCCGTAGTATCGGTTTGCAAGAGATTGGACCGATACTAGGGTTTCCGATTTCAATTCCGCGCCAATACCCGTTTGCAAGAGATTGGACGGGTAGGAACTATCCTAATCTAGGTCGTGAGCCGAGTTTGCAAGAGATTGGACTCGGTGCGCGATTGGACGATGATGTTGATCCTAATGCTAGCTTCCCTAGGCTAGGGTTTGCAAGAGATTGGACCCGAGCCTAGGATAGCTATAGACCGGCAACAGCGCGAGAGCGTGAGCTTGGTTCTACATTCAGTTGCAACTAGTTCATCCAAAATCTTATTCTAGCGATTTTGATACCGATGAACCACATTCATGAAATACGGTGAGTAGCGGGAATTCCCCATTCCCTAGACGTTCTTTATTTGATTTGATATTTTCGTACTTTGTCTGACGATTGTGACAGGATCGCCAAAGGCAAATTTCTCTCTTCTTAAATAGCCAGGTTGATCGGAGCAAGCACGGTCATTCGTCCTCCCTGTGTTCGATAACCCGCTCGCTGCTACACCGTGCACTTGCGGTAAAACTACAACCGTTCTTTTGGGTTACGTCCCGGAGCGATCAGAAACCACATGAAATCATTGAAGACGCGTCTCAAGGATGTGTACGATTGCATGGAAATTAGCGGGGCGGGCTGGGATGTTGATAATAAGATTATTCATCTGGAGCCAGAAATTTATGACACGTGGGCGGCGGTAAATACTTCTACCTACTACATAGGCTAGGTGTTAGTACATAGGCTAGGTGCTAGTACATAAATTATAGATATGAATTGTATATTCATATATGCTTTGGTAATCGTTCAGGCAAACCCTCGCAAGCGTGCATATGTGAACCATCCACTGCCATGGTTTGATGATCTCGTTGTCATCATCGGGGATGACGCAGCACGTGGGGATATGTCCTGTTCCTTGTACGATAGCTTTGCAGGCCCATTCTCTGGAGGGGAAGGTGAGCCCGTCACGCCGGATCCGACACATATACGTACTCCACCCCACCATGTCCCTGAGGACATACCCACACAGGCTTCGACAGGAGAGTGTCCATATGGGGGGCCAAGAAATGCTACCCCACCATCGCTGGGGAAGAAGAAACAGCGGCGTCGCGCTGTCAGGGAAGACCCTGATGTAATGCGTGATATTGCCTGCAACGTGAAAGAGGTCGCTGAGGCTATTAGGAGTGCACACTCCCAGCCCCACTGGACTGAAACTCTTGCACATAGTGTGTACGCGTTTACGGAGTACCCTCACCATGTCCTGTTGAAGTTGTATAAAGATCTTAGCATGAATGAGCTGGCTGGGCGTCAATTTTTGGCCGTGCCACAGCAGAGTCGAAAGCTTATACTTGAAGATTTAGTGGCAGAAATGAACAGGGACTTGAGGAACGCTGGTTATGGCAGCGGAGATGGCGTCGTATAGATATGAGAATGGGTGGATTATTAGGTATGGTGGTTGAGTGGGGAGTAGAGGTCGTTGGGGTTGGGTATGTTTTGTATGGGTACGTATGAAACATATTGGCATGTCGCATTGCTGTTTTTTGTGTGGCGTGTCTCCTAGATGCTTTTTGTGTGTGAATGTGAACAATGTGTCGTAGGCTAATGGGTGCAGGGTATGTGGCATGTCTACATAATGCTGGGTGACTTGATATAAAACATATTTGCAATGCTCTATGGTTCAATTTTTTGGTTAATGTCTCACTTTTGATGATTTGGCTGCATGGTACATATTTTGGTATATTTTATCCATGTTGTTTTTTGTTGTTATGTGATACATATGGGCATGGCCTACTGGTGCAGGTTTTGGGCCATGTCTCCATGTTGCAGTGTGTGATATTATGAAACATAAGTGGATGGCTCCTATTATCAGTTTTGGTTTATGGCTCCTTGTAGATGTTTCCCTATAAGCCCAATGATGAAGATATGTACATGATCCCTGTGTCCATGGGATATGAAAAAGATAGGTGGATATATGCTGGATGGTTCCACTATCTCTGCGTGTGTTTTATGTGATGGAGCAACTGATTATGACCACCATGATTTATTGCTAACTAAACTTTCTTCCTGAGGGCGATAAAATCACATCTGTTTCTCATTATTCACAGCAGCACCAATGTGCAATGCCCCCAAAAAAATGAAACTGGGTATAAAAACACATATGTTTCAGCCCTATGATGACTAACATATAATGATCACTTTGTCCCTCGGTTACGAAGAAAAAGTTGTATTAGGTGTGAAGGTTCATTCAAAATGAGCAACCGCCTAATACATACTGAATGCTTAAAAACATGTTACCCTGAGGGCTTATAAACATATGTGATTTTTACCCAGTTTTGTTCTCTGATGGGGCATTGCACATTATAGCTGCTGTGAACACTGAGATACGTATGTGATTTGTTGGGGGCTATGCACACTGGTGCTACTGTTAAAGCGAGAGAGGAAAGTGAGTGAATAGTGATGAATTGACGCGTGAATAGTGACCCAAATACACTGAGAAACAGATGTGTTTTTATACCCAGTTTAATTTTTTTGTGGGCTATGCACATTGGTGCTGCAGTGAACATTGAGAAACTTATGTGGTTTTTTCCCAGTTTCTATTTTTTGGGGGCTTTGCACAGTGGTGCTGCAGTGAACAATGAGAAACAAATGTGTTTTTATACCCAGTTTAATTTTTTTGTGGGCTATGCACATTGGTGCTGTAGTGAAGATTGAGAAACTTATGTGGTTTTTTCCCAGTTTCTATTTTTGGGGGGCTTTGCACAGTGGTGCTGCAGTGAACAATGAGAAACAAATGTGTTTTTATATTGCACAGTAAATTTTTTTGAGTGCAATGCACATTGGTGCAGCTGGGAACAATGAGACACATATGTGTTTTTATACACAGTTTAATTTTTTTTGGGTGCAATGCACATTGGTGCAGCTGTGAACAATGAGAAACAGGTGTTTTTACGTATTTGAAGATTTTTTTGGGGGGTTTTGCACAGTGGTGCTGCAGTGAACATTGAGAAACAAATGTGTTTTTATACCCAGTTTAAATGTTTTGGGGGCTTTGCACATTGGTGCTGCAGTGATCAATGAGAAACAAATGTGTCTTTTTAACCAGTTTAATATTTTTGTTTGCTTTGCACATTGGTGCTGCAGTGAACAGTGAAGATTATTCTGTGTTTTTTACCCAGTTTAATTTTGTTGGGTGCAATGCACATTGGTGCAGCAGTGAACATTGAGAAACAGATGTGTTTCTTTCATCAGTTTAATTTTTTTGGGGGCTTTGAACAATGGTGCAGCTGGGAACAGTGAGAAACAAATGTGTTTTTATACCCAGTTTAATTTTTTTGGGTGCAATGCACATTGGTGCTGCATTTAACAATGAGAAACAGATGTGTTTTTGCCCCAGTTTAAATTTTTTGGGGGCTTTGCACATTGGTGCTGCAGTGAACATTGATAAACAAATGTGTTTTTATACCCAGTTTAAAGTTTTTGGGGGCTTTGCACATAGGTGCTGCAGTGTTCAATGAGATACAAATGTGTTTTTTCCCAGTTTCTATTTTTTGAGAAACTTATGTGGTTCAATGAGATACAAATCTGTTTCTATTTTTTGGGGGCTTTGCACATACATTGAGAAACTTATGTGGTTTTTTCCCAGTTTCTATTTTTTGGGGGCTTTGCACAGTGGTGCTGCAGTGAACATTGAGACACATATGTGTATTTATACCCAGTTTAATTTTTTTGGGGGCTTTGCAAAGTGGTTCTGGAGTGAACATTGAGAAACTAATGTGTTTTGTTCCCAGTTTCTATTTTTTGGGTGCTATGCACTTTGGTGCAGCTGGGAACAATGAGAAACATATGTGTTTTTATACCCAGTTTACTTTTTTTGGGGGCTTTGCACTATAGTGCTGCAGTGAACATTGAGACACATATGAGTTTTTATACCCAGTGTAATTTTTGTGGGGGCTTTGCACACTGGTGCTGCAGTGAACATTGAGAAACTGATGTGTTTGTTTCCCTGTCTCTCTCTAATTTTGGGGCTTTGCACATTGGTGCAGCTGGGAACAATGAGAAACAAATGTGTTTTTATACCCAGTTTAATTTTTTTGGGGGCTTTGAACAAAGGTGCAGCTGGGAACAATGAGAAACAAATGTGTTTTTATACCCAGTTTAATTTTTTTGGGTGCAATGCACATTGGTGCTGCAGTTAACATTGAGAAACTTAAGTGTGTTTATAACCAGTTTAAATTTTTTGGGGGCTTTGCACATTGGTGCTGCAGTGAACATTGAGACACATATGTGTTTTAATACCCAGTTTAAATTTTTTGGGGGCTTTGCACACTGGTGCTGCAGTGAACATTGAGAAACTTATGTGTTTTTTCCCAGTTTCTTTTTTTGTGGCTTTTCACATTGGTGCTTCTGTGAATACTGAGAAACATATGTGTTTTTATACCCAGTATAATTTTTTGCTGGTGCATTGCACAGTGGCTGAGCCTAGCCCAATGATGAAGATAATTAGCTGATCCCCTTGTCCCTCGGGTATGAAAAAATAGGTGGTTATAGCCTGGATGGTTCCATTACCAATGAGGGGGAGAGAGATGTGATGGAGCAACTGTGTATGTCCACCAGGATTTATTGACAAATTACCTTTCAACCTGAGGGCTTATGTATACCATAAACACAAACATCTACATTGAGCCATGACAAAAAAACTGACTTTATGAGCCATTCACATATGTTTCAGCCTGCTGATGATGAAGATATATATACAGTTCAATTTGTCTCTATGTTACGATATTTCCTTTTATCTTTTACTTCTGAATTAAGCCAGGTGATGTAATCTTCCACGGGGTTGTCATTGTCTGTAGGTACGCTGCTTCCCCCATTGTTCATGTCATTGTTATATCTCTTTAAATCATTATTCACCCTAATATTTGTTATTTCTTGCAAGGTTAAAATGAGCACCGGTTCCAGCTCTTCTATTCAATCCAGACCCAGATTTGCTGCAGGCGGGGAGTTGGCGGCTGATGATGATGACTGCAAGATTTGCTACTGTCGGCTCAAGGTTGCCAGGCGGACATCATGGACCCGAAAAAATCCCGGCCGGCGCTTTTGGAGCTGTCCAACCCGAGTTAATGGATGCAACTTCTACGAATGGAAGGATCCACCACACTCCGACTGGTCTACCTATGTGATACTTCAGTTGCTGGATGAGATTGAAAGAGGCCCCACCAATGCTCCCTCGTCCACATCGTTCTCGGATCGGCGGCTTTTAGAGATAGAGGGTCGGTTGGCCTCGCTCGTGTGGCGATTTGAGCGGACAACGGTGCGAATGGACACCGTGAAGTGGGTTTTGTTTACGCTCCTAGGGTTGATGTTACTTGTGTTATTGTTGATTATACACAAGAGCGGTTGATGTTGGGTTGGGTACAATGTTACTCTTTATAACTGGTTGTTTATTCTGCACAATGAGACTGTAATATGTTTACTATAAGTATTTTGTATATTTCTGATGTTCATCGGTTATGTTACCTACGAAAGTGATTTCGGTTGTATGCTTTCGCTGCAACTCATTTGTACTTTTTACAATTTCTGACTGGTGGAAATGCAATGGACTACCCCATTCGGGTGCTTCTAAACTAATTACTGCCATCGTTTGTATTTAATTGACCATTAATGAAATTAATTAATTCTTTTTTTATTTAATTTCGGTAATTTAATATTTATTTTTGGCTACATTCGATATAATTATGCGTATTTAGTAGATATTTACTTAATAGTTAATAGTTAGTTAATTACTAGTTATTAGTTTAATTTAATAGAAGAGTTTCTACTTGGGAGATACATAGGGGGTTATTCTCACCTCATAACATCATAACCAACTACCAACAATCCTCATCCAACTTTCCCAAACACACAATTTACCAAAGGAACACAAAACTTTACTATGGGCCCCACATACAACTCCCAAAACAACTTTCCCACCCACTTTCCTTCCAAAGAAACACAAAACTCTATTTCTCTCTCCTCAGGAATCCACCATGGATTTACTATTCACAACAGTAAATCTCAAACAACTTTCAACCAAAGAAACAAGCCCTTAACAGAGCATTAAAAGTGCGTCATAATATTCCAATTTATATACTAAGTGTTTCTTTTGACATGCCAATTTATGACGCCATTGAGATTTAACTTTTGGCATTCCACAGGCGTCGGCAGACATTTATACAGTACGTAGCCATTAGAATTATAGTGTATTTTTTGCATTCCAAGTTAACATTCTTTATACCTTTCTTTGAAATTCAATGTTGACTCTACATGCAACATTAATGGGTTTGATATTTGTAGTATGTGCCCACTTGTGGTCCCAAAAACGCCCGCCACAGCAACAATCAAAGAGATAGGAGGAAGCTTTTCAAGTACCAAGAAGTTTCAAGTACCGGTTAAACCCCACCTTAATTAAGTAATTAACATTCCACCTACGCAAAACTAATTAAATTAATTTAAAAGTAAGAAGGTAGGAGGGGCGTGGGAGGGAAAACCCATGGGAAAAGGAGCCCTTGGGACTTGGATAGTCTAGTAGTTTATTATGATAATCCAAGAAATAATAACAATAATATATAATAGTAATGAATACAGATGGAAAAGCTTTGGGAGGAAAGAGAAAGCCTGTACAGAAATCCATACATCCATCAAGCAAAGAGATTCTTGACAAGGGGACGATAGAACGACTCAGGCATGGATGGAACGTGCACGGCAGTGATGTCCCGTCATTAGGGTTAGGGTTTGGGTTTGGGATCTAGCAGGCCTGGAACTATGAGCCCTATTCTCAAATGACATCTTTGCCCTCCCTGTTTAAAAGTCGAAGTATGACAAGGATAACAGTCTCAAAATTATCACAACAGTTCAAACTGGAGTTGATGTTTTCTTGTTATGTTCGACGAAAAAACTACGTTGTGCATCCATACAAACCTTAATTTCCGTAAGTCTTCATTTATAAAGAAGCCTTTTCCCTGCAATGTTCACAATAGATCAGTAATTCCCTGCAATGCTCTCTCTGACCTAGACTTTTCTTTATAAAGAAGCCTTAACATCATGAACAAATTAGAGAAGACTAGGAGCTGTTTTTAGATAACGCAACCACAGCAACGTTATTAAGCTTGAAGACGTGGGGACACAAGGGAGCTAGACAGAGTTAAAAGTATATTCGATCAACATCAATTAATAAATAAGTTGAGTCGAAGGAGCAAGCCCAGGCCACAGCAAGAAGCTAAAGACATAGCACCCAGAAAACGACAGGAGAGCTTTAAGGTCGATTTGATTGACAATACATTTCAGATGAAATGATAAGAGTGCCGTGTTGATTGTGCAGGCTACAAAAACAGACATCTACATGGCCACACAAAAATTCTCTAGGGCACTCGAAGTTCACAAGACTGTTGATTTCCTTGTGTTCGGTATTGACCTTCCGTCCGATGAGTCGTGACATCTGTAATTCATACAGCAGTGTAAGCTTTGTCAAAGAGAAAAATTCTCAAATCACATGCGTGTCATATACCAGCTAACACATCGACATCAACTACTAGTAAAATGTTAACATAGTAAAAGATTTACAAATTAAAGTTCCAGTTGGGTCATGAACTTTTCAGAGATTATACCTTCAGCTAGATCTACAAAATGCCTTTGATTTTGTCACCAAGGAATTCATCTATTGCATGATGCATCACATGTACATGAGTTTTCATGCTCAATCCTACTTTTTTTTTTGTTTATTAACGGTTAGCCATCCAGATTTTTCTCTAGCAATCGAGACACAAGGCAAAGTGATCCACTTTCTCCTTCCACTTTCTCCTTATTTGTTTGTATTGGTTATGAAATTTTTATTATTACGACGAACTTGGCTGGAATTGATGGTTTGGTTAAACATATGAAGAGATACCATATTCTGTCTCCATCTCATCTTTTGTTTGCTGATGACCTACTATTTTTGTGTCATCAAGATTTAAAGTCTGCAAAAAAATTGAATAGCTTTTCTGACTCACTGAACTATACAGTGGGTTTACAGATTAACAAAGACAAAAGTAAGCTTTTTTGCAACAAGGGATGCCATATCCCTCATAAGATTGCCGCAGTTATCGATGTGCCCCTTGGTTCTTTCCCGATTTTCTAACTGGGCCTTCCTCGATCTATTTCATACCCAACGGCAAGGCACTTCTCTCCACTTTTTGATAAGTGCAGAAAGTAGGACTAGACATTCCAGCACTTATTGAAGGAAGGCAGAGTGGAGTTAATTTGATCAGTTATATATAATCTAATTTCCTATTGGAGTCTCTTTCAAGCGGACTTCTTCTGTTATTCAAACCATTGAGCAACTACGTGCCTCTTTTCATTCGAAATAACAAGCTTCATGTATGGAGTTGAGACATATCTGCAGACCTAAAAAGATGGGTGGCCTCGGACTTCGTAGACTAGCAGACGTCAACAAAGCTGCCGACATCAACGACCCACACACATCAAAGATGGAGTTGACCTCCTTATATCTCCAGTTCACTCAGGTACTTGGAAATTTATCTTATCTACCAAGAACCTGACAAACTCTTTCTGAGGCGAGTATTGACCCTACAGTTCTATCCCTCCATTGAAAACCATCTTCGGTTTTTTCGCTCAGCTCAGCATGAAGTGTTGTTCGAACCTCGTCTCCAGTTATTTTTATACCATGATTTGGTCTATTTTCATCGGTGTTGCCCAAAAATATTTGTCTGTCTTCTAAGGACACTAAATGATAAGTTGCTAACATATAAGGACCTGCTAAAGCGAAATATTTAAGTTTCCATCAGCTCATGGGTCTTCTGCCAGCATCCTTTAAAGTCCAGTAACAATCTTTTTTCGAGTGTTCTTTTACTGCGTATTTATAAGAATTATGCCGAGACTAAAGCTTGGAGAGTCCTTTTACTGCGTATTTATGAGAGATCTGCCAAGAATAAAAGCTTGGACTTCCCCACTGTAGTAACGCTTATAGAGAATACGCTATTAATTCGGAATCACTTCAAGGAAAAATTTAAGATTGCTGGTATAACCAGCCAAGCTTTATGCTCAGTGATTTTGCATTCTTGGCATGAAAGGAATCGACGGGCATTTAAATGTTCATTATCTTTTGAGATATCTAAGAAGACATTCGCATTCTTAGTGCTTGTAACAAATAGAAGGAAATGAGACATAATTTTCGCATTGCTCTATAGAACTGGTCATAGTCTGTATTGTAATATTAGCTTGTATTCAAGGTCTATAATTGATCTAGCCTAGGATTGGCTAGTTGGAGTTGACAACATGTGTCCACTTTCCCCTCTACGGCCAAGAATAATGTAGATCACTATATTTCCTTTTGAGGTGCATTTCGTATTATATTTGTATTATATTTACATGTGTAGTTTGTATTATATTTTCGTGTTAATGAAGCATTATTATTCTTCAAAAAAAAAATTGAAGTTCCACAGAAACCTAATTGAAAAGGCGCAAGTACATTTGTCACCCCAAAACACCCCCATTGTTTCTTTGGGTGAGACTGGATTGGGATTTACTGTTGTGAATAGTAATCTTGTTGGAGTCTTGATGTGGGACCCACGGATTAGATGGTTAAAGAATTATATGTGAGCTCCACACAACTATTGTATTTGTGTGTTTCTTTTGTCGAGAAAGTTCTTTGGAAAAGTTTGATGTATGGGCAACTAATTAATTATAATTAATTGTAATTAAAAAAGGAAAAAACAGACAAAAGTTGCTGCAATTGGTCAAAACAAAAGAGAGATAGTGGAGTAAAAACCCACAAAACAGCTTTTTCACCGACCTTCAGCAGCAAAATCCGCGCAATTTGTGCGAGTGCAAATCGCTTCCTCCACGCAGGCACCAACCCAGCCCGCGTTCCCCCAAATTTTTCCAAGAAAAGAAACATGTTGCTTGAGAACAGATTGATTTGACATGAACGGTGAATGTTTCACTTTCTTCGCTACTTTCCGCAAAAAAACAAGACAATTGCTATATACACCCCTATGCATAGGGGTGTATGTTATAATTACAAGCCAAAAACGGAAAATGTAAGAGAGAGAAACCTAGGGATGACAAATAATGTGTGATTAATTTGTTTTTTTGGCATGTAATCATCACTTGCACCCCTATGAGTAGGGGTGCAAGTAGTCTCCACTAAAAACAAAAACATGCCCTAAGAACCAGGCCCTCACCGGCACAACATACCGAACAACCATATATAACACATTAGCCATACGCGTCATGTATCATACATTTCATATAAATAAATAGAATGACATTCAAAGAAACGATGCATACAAGCAAACTCTCACCGTTCTAAATAAAACATGCTACAAGAATAAGTTCAAAATAAAACATGACGTAGACTGGATTCACCGTTCACTTCCCCAGGATCCCCCAACTAGCGCTGTCAAACTTGTGACACCATCAGAATCATTGCCAACATCAAAAAACATGTGGCATTCGCCTCCGCTTCATTTCCTTTCAATGCAGTGAGACTGGTTGATGATAATGTATGCAATATCCTTCAATAGGATGACCGGGGACTCCAGCACAATTAAGTCATCGCGCACCAAAACAAAATCGTTTACAAACAAATTCATTTTCAACACAGAGAGGCAAGAAATGTACTTGCTGCAATATGGAGGCTAAATTTACTAAAGCTACCAAATACTTTCATACTTTCCGCGATTAACCAAATCTAACCTTTGAAAATTTAAACCCAACTAACAAAAAATTTCCCCATATGAACCCTTCGTAGTAATTTTTATGCACTTTTTAAATTAAATTAAATTAAATAGTATACCTTTTTAAAGTACAATGCAGGAGTAATAAACCCTTTCAAGTAATTCCCAAAAGTTGCAAAAATTTGGCCAGTACACTTTAATTTTCATAAATTGGTGTTTTAGCGTAAAAATAAAAAATAATTGATAAGTTCATGACCTATAGACGAGAAAACACCAATAATACTTACACTCCATTGCATGCGATTCCATGGCTGAGATCATGACCTCAGAAGTTGAGCAGAAAAAAAAGCCTGTGAAATTCAGTTGAACTACATGTTAAACAAATTAATCGACGGAAGAAAGCCAAAAAGATCCAAGGGCCAAGTGCTCAAGCTTCAGTTTTGAACCTAAGCACATCAAGAAAATAGAAGATAAATATCACATGAAAATGTATGGCACACCACATGATAGCAGCACCAAGACTGATAGAGAGAGAGCAATAGATCATGCACAGGTAATTGACAAAATATTTTACCGAACAAGTTGTATGCCTTGAAATAAATCCCCCGTCCTTCAAGCTTCGAAGTTAAGGGTGATCAGGCAATTTATTATTGAGCACAAGGTTTACACACACAAAATTAGCCCAATCATAAATCTAATCTAAAAAGTACGAAATTTTTTTAACTAGCATCTTAAAAAACCAATGACTTTTTTTGAAAGAAAACAAAGCATGGGGTTACAAAGAGAGAAGGGAGCTCCCTTCAGTCCAAGCAAAGGCAGCATAGGATCTAACTTATCTCCCGCATCATTCACTCAGTTGCCAAGCATTTGGGGGATTAACGAATTAATGATTCTTCGATATGAACTCTCCTGTCTCTTGATCGCATGCGATATGAATAACTTGGCATTTGGATGAATGAGTCGGCAGCTAGTTCAACCCTGCGGCCACCCATGAGTGGACTGAAGGAAGCTCTCTTGCAAAAATCCCATGCTTAATAACGCACAGCCGATTAAAACAACCAAAACATAGATCAAGAAATTTAATCAAGCACACCAACAACAAAAAAATAAAAGCAATGATATTGTCATCTCCCTCTTTAAGTTTTTAGAATCATCACTCACGCCAGCTATAAAATCATACTACAAAACCATGAGCACAACAAAACCCTTGTCAAAAAAACATAAAGCTGATGAAGCAAGCGATCATAGGATAAAAGATCGAAGAGCGGCAAAACAGAACAGAACAAAACAACAGAAGGTGATTGAGAAATGAAAATAGATGCAGATTAACGTTAGACACAGACGGCCTCAACACGAACAACATTGTAAAGTTCTGGGCTTGCGAATTCATGGAAAGAAGAAGGTCCTTTAAATAGAATAGAAATAAGCTGACATCATATGCATGCAGTAATAAAATATGCATAATGATTGGGCCTATTTGCTAATGGGTTCTTAAAATATGAGAAATGCTATCTGCACCTCAAAAAATGAGGTGCAGATATGTTTCAGTGCATTTTTTTGCTAAATTTGGAAAAAATTGGAATTGATTTGAAAAACCGATGTGATTTATATGTACTGATTTTGGCTTACAAAGTAAATGCACCTCTTCATTTGATGTGCATAGAGCACAACTCTAAAATATTAATATGGGCACTTATTCATATTCTTTCTCCACTTCATTGTGTATGCTATAAATTGTCCATGCCCGAACGGCATAGAGGCCGTCGTCGACCAGATGCAAATGTGGAGAGAAATGGATGCGTAGATGAAAAAAGTGTGGGTTTCCATGTGAGAAGCGTCAGAGCAAAAGGAGAAATAGCAGGGATCTAAGCACATAAAAACCCACCCTAAACCAACCCCCTCAAAACCCGCCCCAAACCAAGACCTGAACCACACCTATAGAGGAATATGCCCTCGGATCATTTGTATTTGATGCAAATGATAATTTAAGCCTAGATAGGGACTATTTTGCATATGATGCAAAAGAGATTAAATGTGTCTTAAATTGTTTAAGACTATATTTAATTAAATAAACGCATTGAAAAGGTTACCTATATGACGGGATCGTCCCGCTCTAAACGCAGGTTCAAACCGCGTCAAAAACGGAGTCCAAATGCACAAGTTATAGCTAAAACAAGTCAGCCCAAACTGTTGGGCTGAAACCAGCGAAAATGGAGGCCCACCAAGCCCGAATTTTCTGGTTAGGGGTTTTTGAAACCTGGGATTTTCTTGACGGCTACGTTTCTAAGAGAAGCATGACTTTTGGCTAACTTTGGACAATTGTTTGAAGGGTCAAACGGACTCGGATTGACGAGCCGTTTTTTCCTACGCGTTCACCGTTGAACCCTCTTCGATTTAGTAGGTTGTACCAACATTGAAGCTCAACGGTGAGGGAGTTAAAATTCACGGAAGTTTGCACTTTGTGAAGTGCAAACTAACTTGATTTTAATTAACTCAAATTAATAGTCCCACATCGGATTTTGAGAAAAGGGGGGAGTCCGCCGCCTATATAAATAGGGGTCTGCTCTCCTCCTCAAAACTCGTCCCAAGCTCTAGATCTGAGCGGCTCTCATAAATGTTGGAGCACGCTCGGATCTAAGCTAAATTAATATTCTCCTCTCCCTATAAATTTCTGCCTTGCTCCTGATGGCTCTAGCAAAGCCGCAAAGGAGTTCGGATTCAGATCCGAAATCTAGGCGGAGGTTTCACTCGCGTGAAACTTTCTTCGGCGGTGGGTGGCTCGGCGACACGGGGATTGATCGCCTCGAGATGCGGAGCGGTTCGAGGAGCAGTTCGGGGAGCAGTTCAAGGAGCGGCTCGACGTGGGACGGGAGCAGCTCGGAAGGCGGTGCGGAACATCTCGCCTGCCCCAGGGTTGAGATTCCGGGTATGTGTTTAAAGTAGCATTAGTTTAATTTCATTGCAGTAGGTTAGATCCTTCTTGGGATGGTCAGATCCATCCCAAGTTGGCATAGATCTTGGCTAAGGGCCTTGGACCTTAGGGCTAAGTTAAAAATGTTTTAACTGCATGTTAATTAGATTAACATAAGTTTTATTCTTCCGCTGTTCTTTTCTGTCTATGTTCCGTCCGACTTAGGACGGGACTAGAGTTTTTGTGCCCTAAGGGTCCGCAAAACCCTTCAGTGGTATCAGAGCCAGGTTTGCGTAGCCGATCTAGCACTGCGATTTTATTAAACTTTAAAATGCTTTTTAAATACTTTTAAAAATGGTTTTAAAGTTATGAGATAATTTTAAAATAAATTTTTTTTTTCTCGAATCTTTTAAAATGATTTAAAATTTATGAGATATTTTTTAAAAATGATTTTAAAAGAATTTGAGATGTTTAATTATTTTATATGATAAAATTTTAAACATGGAAAAAAAATTTAAAATGGTGTTTTAAATTTATGTGATAAATTTAAAATTGATTTTAAGGCTTTAAATTTATGCGATAAGTTTAAAATGTTTTAGATGTTTAAAAATTGTATATGATAAATTTTTGAACATGGAAAAATTTTAAAATGGTGTTTTAAATTTATGTGATAAATTTAAAATTGATTTTAAGGCTTTAAATTTATGCGATAAGTTTAAAATGTTTTAGATGTTTAAAAATTGTATATGATAAATTTTTTAACATGGAAAATTTTTAAAGTGATGTTTTAAATTTATAAGATAATTTTAAAACTGATTTTAAAATGTCTAATATTGTTTATGCGATAAACTTTAGTCTATTTAATTGTTAAATAGTAGTACACTTTTTATGCGATAAAATTAGTGTAATTTTAATGGCTAGTTCATCTTGTCCCTTATTTGATTACACAATACAACCCTTTAGGTTAGCCATTAAGAAATCATTAAAATTTATTAATTGAATTTTAATGACATGTTATGTTTTAATAAAACATTAACAATGCTTCAAAACCTAATTCCTGATTAGGGTAGTTCCTTTAATGAAAATTTTAATTGTTATTATTGAATCATTAAAGGACTTCGCTTTTAGCGTTGTTAATAAAATTTATTAAAATCCTAATAACGATTAGGACAACACGTGAACCTTATAGTTGATAAGGACTTAATAAAAGTTATTAAACAAATCCTAAAATTTTGAATTTAAGGATGCAACTAGTTGATAGGATTAATTAGTTGTCAATAAAAGCTGTTTAGTCTATGGCACACATACAAAAATGACAAGCTTCATTCAATGGACCATGATCCAGTCAATGTGCTTGGCTAAGAGTTCTGGGTCAACCCTTGCTAGTACAAGGGGCAGTGATCCTGGCTTAGTCAATTCCCTGGCTGTGTTCCGCTGGACCGCAATGTCGCGAATCATGATTGTATGACACCCTGGACTATATCTAGTCAATGCGTTATAAATCTTATTAAAGATTAATTCGTATCCCTCCTTGATTTTGGAGCTTGGTAACTCAAAGAAGACAATTATAGTTGTTGAGTCTCCTCAAGCTGTGACTTGTTTTTCTTTAAGGAACAAACTCCAACATACATGTGATGTAGTCTAGACTTGACCCAAATCGATGCGTCGGGTCTCCTCGAGTATCGATCTAAGTCAAATCTGGACACGAAATCAAGGGTCTGACTAGACCAGTCATTATGATTTGTTGAGTCTCCTCAAGATCATAAGTGACTGTGGGTAAAAAAACCGACAGGGAGTCACATGTGATGTGATTGACTAAGAGTTAGTCTACCAATTATGGAACCAATCAACTTGTTGAGTCTCCTCAAGGTTGTGAGGTTCAGGATGATTGGATCCCTCTTTCACTAAATTTTAATTCGATTAAATCGTTCGTTATTAAGCTTTAAAACGATCGTAAAATTAGTGGGAGGATATAGATAGATGAAAGCCATTCTACCTATATTTAATTTTGAACATATGCAAAAAACTAGGGCAAGACTATGTTTACCGAAGGGATCAAAATATAATATTGGAATAAGTTAACTGGTCAAATAGTTGATTGATTGAATATCAAGTTAAATTCTAATTGATGCAATTAAACCATATTCTCGTTGACATTAAATGACATTCTAAAGAACAGACTTAAGAAATATGATTTCATTAAGTTCTGGGTCCAACAAATAAATTAAGCTACATGTCACTCTTCTCTATATGAGGCAGCTTGAACATATAGGATATTCGAAGTATGTTTCTCCATACAACTTGTCAAGCTACCCTCAAGGTTGTATGGACAAACAATTCCGATCTGCAAAGTTCGAAAATTCGATCAAACCGTTTGAGTCAAATACGAGTGCATGAGCGGTGCAAGACTATGTATCCCAACCGGATCTTGAGACAAGCAACTTCTTGAGCTAAACTCGAGATTGCAAAGCTCAAGCGTTTGGATACATAAGATGCGTGCATAGCTATTTGTGTTGGGTTAATTAATATCTAAATGTGATTTAGAAAAGGAAGAAGGCACTCCGGAAAGTCAATTGAGAAAGTTAGTTTAATTTATCATTAGTAAAGGCATAAGTAGGAGGAAATGAAAATGTGATATATTTTGATGTCACGATTTCAGAATAAATAGTTATACAAAAACGTCTAACACATTTTTTTTGGACGAATGTCGTCACCTTGCTTCGGAAGCAATGTTTTGTGTTAAGTAATTTGTAATAACTATATATATATATATATTAAATGTTAATATATAAATACACAAGATAGTAGCAAACTTATATGGTAAAATAGACTAGGCCGTATCGAGAGACTAAGCTTCACAAGTCACATAAAGAGGGGTCTGACCTCTCGTATTATGAAGTCTACGGACACTTGTGAGTCTTATCCTCTTAGATAAAATTGGCCGAAACCCATCTGTGAGACAGTGGGAGAATGAGCTTTCGAACTCAGTCTAGTACATACTGATGTACCCGAGTCTAGATCAACCAAAATAAGTTATTTGTATATTTTATTAAGACACGTGTTCTTGATGAAACACAAGTCTGAAATAATAAAGAACGAAAAGACAAAAGTATTTAAACTGATTCGATTAGATCGAATGGCTAAATACTAGGCTACATAAAATCCTGTGTAATTAAAAGAAAATGTGATTTTCTCTCAGGTCAAGTCTGTTAACACATCAGTGTGTTAAAAGGTATGAATCACACTTAGTTAGACTCGGTGCGATCCATAACAAGTGACTCTGAGTTAAGTCCTTCCTCTGAGTTAAGTCCCAGATAGTAATGCCTAGGTTTTGATAATGTTCTATGAGGACATTATCAATAAGATATTCATTAAATCAAGCATTAGGAAGTTGTATAATTACTCGAATCTCGTGAGACGAAGAGTCGAGTTAGACATCATAACTGATGATGACTTAGTCAACTTCCGGGATGAAATTCGGAGAAGTAACTCCGATTTTAAAAACTTGATGCAACCAGAATAGGTCCGTGTGCGTAATTAAATTTTGGAATTTAGTTTACGTGCCCAAGGAAAATGTTTCCTCACTTACTGCAAGTAAATCTTTAAGTTGAAAGATTTGTGCAGAAAAGAAAAATAGTGAAGTGCAATCATGTTGGTCGAGAACGGTTTTTCCATACTAATTCCTATAAAACGGATTATAATGAAACCGTTTTCCACCAGCAGATGTGTACAGAACTACTCGGACCAAACTCGATGTAAACGCTTAAGTTGACCATGAAAATTGGAGTATTCACTTACAAGTTCGTTTTTCTAAATATGATTTAGACGGACCAACTTATATAAATTAACCAGATAATTTTCAAGGTCAGTGGGAGCGTGTAAATTACATGTGAGGCATCAAAGGGATGGAACATATATTTTGACAAAGTGATCAAAAGAGTTTGATTCTTTATCAGAAATAAATATGAGCCATTTGAAATGACCAGTAACTGATTTAAATGATTATCGTAAGGTACGATGAATTGGATAAGGTCCAAGTAAATTAAAATATTATGGATTCTGAAAGACCAAATGAATTATTTGAATGAGATTCAAATGGTTGGTCTAAACATAGAAACCCTTAAGTCTATAATGTAGACGGTTTTAGCAGATCCACTCATGAAGGCTCTACCACATGAAGTCGGGAAAACTTATGTGTAAAAACGGTATGAGATACCGAGATAAATGGGCCTGAGTGCAAGTGGGAGATGTTGAGAGATGATACCCTCGAGGCTATCTATTTTCATGTGTGCATGGCACAAACATCTTGTTCGAAATAACAGTAAGCTGTTTGGTAATAATTTATCTAAGTTATGTTATAATGTAGTTAACATTAGATATTAACTTAGGTAAAGTCCTGAGACTTTATGCAAGGTCAAACAGGTATCGAGATGAGTATCTCGATCATGGAGAAATGTTTGACCGTCTGTAGCATAAGTCTAAAAAGGGTTCGTGGTCGTAGATGTTTCGAGACTAGGATATCGAAACATCGGATAGACCATTGTGTCTTAGTCTTCACCGTATAGCGGTGGCGATGATATCATGATCGCTTGACTTGGCGAAGTCGTTGACAAGACATAGGTGCTTATTAGAGAATGAGTTCACTGAACGATCCACAAGAGTTATTATATGGTTATATTGACCAATCTGTCAATGATGACTCTGAGTGATGATAGGCTAGTTGGTCTTTTGACTTGAGGTCATTTTGATGAACCTGTGCGTGAACGGTGCCACTTAGATCAAATGACCTAGCTTCGAGGCAAGCCGCGTCGAAAGGTCTTTGATTGGGTGACACTTGAAGCGTATGAGGAGAGTAATGACCAAGAGAGGATTCGTCTCTCCCGGTCAATGGGAGTTAGTGTCGTAGGGTTAGTTCGATCTTTGGTAAAAACTCTGGCCAGAGTATGTTGGAACAAGTCCAACATGATTTGACTAAAGATTGATAGAAACTAACCAGAGTCAAGTTATTGGGGTTGACAGTTTAACCGTATCCTAGACTTGATCTACACGACATAGTTTAGACGAAGAGACTATAACTGCGGAATTCATCACGGAAACAGTCAGGGTGGTCCCGACAATACTCATGTCAATGAGTTAACCACATAATGATGATTCCTGAAGCAGGGACGGCAGCCACTGCTCGTGGTCACTGCCGTATAGGGCTTCGAGCCCAACTTGTTGTAAGGATCAGGCTGTAGGGTCTCACACAAAGTGCGATCTTTCGTCTAGTAATAGGTAGAAATGAGTTAGGGAGAATAATTTGCATTTGATGCAAGGGATAAAATATTGCAAAAGATGTTTGCAATAATCTCTAGCATTCGGGATAAATGATCCTGAGTGCAAGTGGGAGATGTAGAGGAATATGCCCTCGGATCATTTGTATTTGATGCAAATGATAATTTAAGCCTAGATAGGGACTATTTTGCATATGATGCAAAAGAGATTAAATGTGTCTTAAATTGTTTAAGACTATATTTAATTAAATAAACGCATTGAAAAGGTTACCTATATGACGGGATCGTCCCGCTCTAAACGCAGGTTCAAACCGCGTCAAAAACGGAGTCCAAATGCACAAGTTATAGCTAAAACAAGTCAGCCCAAACTGTTGGGCTGAAACCAGCGAAAATGGAGGCCCACCAAGCCCGAATTTTCTGGTTAGGGGTTTTTGAAACCTGGGATTTTCTTGACGGCTACGTTTCTAAGAGAAGCATGACTTTTGGCTAACTTTGGACAATTGTTTGAAGGGTCAAACGGACTCGGATTGACGAGCCGTTTTTTCCTACGCGTTCACCGTTGAACCCTCTTCGATTTAGTAGGTTGTACCAACATTGAAGCTCAACGGTGAGGGAGTTAAAATTCACGGAAGTTTGCACTTTGTGAAGTGCAAACTAACTTGATTTTAATTAACTCAAATTAATAGTCCCACATCGGATTTTGAGAAAAGGGGGGAGTCCGCCGCCTATATAAATAGGGGTCTGCTCTCCTCCTCAAAACTCGTCCCAAGCTCTAGATCTGAGCGGCTCTCATAAATGTTGGAGCACGCTCGGATCTAAGCTAAATTAATATTCTCCTCTCCCTATAAATTTCTGCCTTGCTCCTGATGGCTCTAGCAAAGCCGCAAAGGAGTTCGGATTCAGATCCGAAATCTAGGCGGAGGTTTCACTCGCGTGAAACTTTCTTCGGCGGTGGGTGGCTCGGCGACACGGGGATTGATCGCCTCGAGATGCGGAGCGGTTCGAGGAGCAGTTCGGGGAGCAGTTCAAGGAGCGGCTCGACGTGGGACGGGAGCAGCTCGGAAGGCGGTGCGGAACATCTCGCCTGCCCCAGGGTTGAGATTCCGGGTATGTGTTTAAATTAGCATTAGTTTAATTTCATTGCAGTAGGTTAGATCCTTCTTGGGATGGTCAGATCCATCCCAAGTTGGCATAGATCTTGGCTAAGGGCCTTGGACCTTAGGGCTAAGTTAAAAATGTTTTAACTGCATGTTAATTAGATTAACATAAGTTTTATTCTTCCGCTGTTCTTTTCTGTCTATGTTCCGTCCGACTTAGGACGGGACTAGAGTTTTTGTGCCCTAAGGGTCCGCAAAACCCTTCAACACCCACCCCCACTGGGCCCCACTGGGCCCCAACGGGCTGAAGTGGCACACCCAGGGCCAATTGTTTGTTTGGGGTGGGTTTTGTTGGAGTTGGTTTGGTCTACTTGTGACTGGGACAAACGCCCTCATTTGTATAATAGACTAGTCATAACCCGTGCCAGCGGGCACGGTTCATTTAAGATTTCCCCCGCGAAATCTTTGTTCTCCGAAAAATTATTTCCACAGAAAAAATTTAACAGAACAATAAATTAGCGTAAAAATATTTAGCGGCACGGGCACCTTCAGCGTGGGCGTCTTTGGCGCGGAACAACAAATTCGGCACGGGCGCCTTTGGCGCGGAACAACAAATTCGGCGCGGAACAAATTCAGCGCAGGCGCTTTCGGCGCATAACAACAAATTCGGCGTCGAACAACAAATTTGACATGTGCGCCTTCGGTGCAGAACAACAAATTAGCGTAAAAAAATTTAACAGGCGGGCGCCTTCGGCGCCCGCGCTGGAACAACAAACCTCAGTGTATTTTTACGCTAATTTGTTGTTCCGCTAAAGGCGCTCGCGCGGAACAAAAAACCTCAGGGTATTTTTAAGTTAATTTGTTGTTCTGCTAAATTGTTTTACGCTAAATTTTCGACTCTGAATAACAAATTCGGCGTCGAACAACAAATTTGGCGCGGGCGCCTTCAACGCGGAACAACAAATTAGCGTAAAAAAATTTAGCAGCGCCTTTGGCGCAGGCGCCGATCAACAAACCTCAGGGTATTTTTACGCTAATTTGTTGTTCCTCTAAATTGTTTTAAGCTAAATTTTCTACTTTGTTTAATTTAATGGATCATACTTCTCCACAATATTTCGCAAGACACTTTTAATTTGAAAGTTTAGGTTCCCAATGCACTTTTCCCCCAAATTTAATCTCCACAACCTTTCCCAAGGCACTTCTAATTTCAAAGTTTAGATTTCCAAGGTGCTTCCGCTCAAATTTAATGTCCACAATCTTTCCCAAGACAATTCTAATTTCAAAGTTTTAGTTTCCAAGACACTTTTCCCCCAAAATTTAAGATTTTCCACTAAAATTTTCACATAATCCAATCTCAACCATTGATTTACCAAGATTAAATCTCAGCTACTCTTTATCTTGTTCTCGTCAGTCCTAGAATTCAAAAAACGTTGTCAAACGCCCTCATTTGTATAATAGACTAGAAATAACACGTGCACACAGTGCACAGAGTTAAACTCTACACGAACAGGATACGGTGCAAGCACGCAAACAAAAAGTAGTAAGAAGTGTTGGTGTATATGTCGGTATCATCGGGGGTAAAAGGATAAATGCAAAAACCTTGTGTGTTATAAGAGAAAAATCCTTGAGGGCAAACATATAAATAGTTAGTTTAGTATGTGATTTTTTGGGATGAGGATGGAATGTGAACCATGTAAATAAGTGAGCTTGTGGGGTAATTTTTTGGGTTGTGTGTGAGGTGGATGTCTCTGTGGCACCCATATGGCACATTGCCACATGAGGACAAACATGCCACATAGAACAACCTCCTCATTTGTAATATAGACAATAAATTACCCGTGCACAAAGTGCACGGAGACCCCAAAAAACCTGCGCAAAATCAGGACGTGTGACCTAAACCGGATCAAATGGAAAGAGTGGGTGTGAGTGTAGGTATCATCTGGGGTTTTGAGATTTTTGATTGGGTGTGTGAAGGTGGGTTTGTTTTTTGGTGTTATTTGCATGAAGCTGTATTTGTGGGGTTTTTGGTGGCTATTAGGTCATTGGGGTGAGGTGGATTTCTGATGTGGCGCCTATATGGCGATGTGACATTGCCACATGGTACAAACATGCCACATGAGGCAACCTCCGCATTTGTAATATAAACTCGAAATAACTCGTGCACATAGTGTAGGAGCCAAAAACCAACCATGAACAGGATGTGGTGCACGTGCGCAAATGAAAAGTAGTAAGAAGTGTAGGTGTATGTGTCGGTATCGTCAGGAGGTGCAAGGATAAATGCAAAACCCTTGAGGGTTATAGGGGAAAACTCCACTAGGACAAACATGTAAATAAGTGAGTTTGTGGATTGATTTTTTGTGATGAGGTGAGAATGGAAACCATGTAAATAAGTGAGCTCGGGGTGATTTTTTGGGTTGTGTGCAAGGTGCATGTCCTATGTGGTGATGTGACATTTTCACATGGACAAACATGCCATATGTGACAACCTGCTCATTTGTAATATAGACTGGAAATAACCCGTACACACAGCACGCATAGAGCCAAAACCCCCCACGAACAGGATGCGGTGCACATGTGCAAACGAAAAGTAGTAAGAAGTGTGGGTGTATGTGTCGGTATCATCGGGAGGTAAAAGGATAAATGCAAAAACCTTGAGGGTTACATGAAAACAATCCACTAGGAAAAACATGTAAATAAGTGAGTTTATGGAGTGATTTTTTGGGATGATGTGAGAATGGCAACCATGTAAATACGTGAGCTTTGGGGGTGATTTTTTGGGTTGTGGGTGAGGTGGATGTTCAATGTGGCGATGTGACATGCCATATGGGACAACATCCTCATTTGTAATATAGACTAGAAATAACCAGTGCACATAGTGCACGGAGCTAAAACTCCTCACAAACAGGATACGGTGCACGTGCGCAAACGAAATGTAGTAAGAAGTATAGGTGTTTGTGTCGGTATCATCGGAGTAAAAGGATAAATGTAAAAACCTTGTGGGTTATAAGAGAAAAATCCACCAGGGCAAACATGTAAATAAGTGAGTTTGGGGAGTGATTTTTTGGGATGAGATGGGAATGTCCACCATGTAAACTAATGAGCTTGGGTGTGATTTTTTGGGTTGTGGGCAAGGTGGATGTCCCATGTGGCGCCCATGTTGTAATGTGATATTGCCACATGGGACAACCTTCTTATTTGTATATATAATTATAATTTATATTACATTTGACAACTGTTTTTGAATCCTAGGGCTGATTATGACTAGGACAAAAGGATTAATAGAAGAACGGCTGAGATTTAATCTTAAGAATTAAATGGTTGAGATGCGATTTTGTGGAAAGTTTTGGAGGGGAAGACATTCTGGGGAAAGGAAAGTTTCTGGGGAAATGAAAATTTTTGGGGAATGAAAGTTTCTGGAGAATAGCAGAGTGTTTGCAATTAATGCATTTGTGTAAAAAACTTTAATTTGCAATTAATGTTGTAGATTGAATGATCTCTCCCTCAACGCGGGGCCTACCGTCTCTTCGACGCATGTGGCAACAAGATGAGAATAATTTTCCATGCCGAAGGCGCCCGGTAAATTTTTTTATGCTAATTTGTTGTTCCGCGCCGAAGGCGCCCGCATCGAATTTGTTGTTCTGCGTCGAAGGCGTCCGCGCCGAATTTGTTGTTCCGCTAATATGTTGTTTCGCTCAATTTTAGTTATGGAAAT
Source organism: Scilla litardierei (assembly GCA_030789695.1). NCBI lineage: Eukaryota > Viridiplantae > Streptophyta > Magnoliopsida > Asparagales > Asparagaceae > Scilla > Scilla litardierei. The sequence goes on along the minus strand of CM061140.1, from coordinate 40,253,074 downwards.
AATTTTTTGTGGGACAGATTTCGCGGGTGAAAATCTTAAATGAATCGTGCCTGCGGACACAGGTTATGACTAGTAGATATATATTCATTTCACCTACAAGCCGCCACAACCACGAACTAATGCCATGATATGTGTCGAGGACTGATGTTTAGAACAGCAAGTACTTAACTTTCAGAAAGGCATGCGAATTAGGTACATACATATAGCTATTTTTGTGGCTTAAGTAAACCGCAAAATTACTCTGATGGGTTCTCGTCGGCAATTCTAATGTATGATCAGAAACATATGTCTGCTTCTTTCCGACGTATCCGGAAAAAAAGAGAGGAAACATATGGTTGCTACCTGCATGCTTAGAAGAGTTAATTATCAAGATTTGAAGCAAGATTTGAAGCAAGCATAGAGTAGTTTACAGCTTATATATTAGGGCAAACGCAGAAATTGATTGAGGCGCCACATGCTCAATCACGTTGTACATGCTTTCTTCCTCAAGTGGGTTATTGAAATACTCTGGCTATATTTGATTCCCCTTGTCATCACAGATACAGAAACTTGATTCCCCTTGTCCCCCCCAAGATCTGCAAACTAATCAACTCGCACCTTCGCGATTATCTGCTCATATCAAGAGTACTGGTACACAAACCCTCTGTAAAATATTAAAGTTTCATGTCCAGCATTGGTGCACGTACATTCACCCGCGCCAAACAATTAGCTTTGCCATCGTGTGTTAGAGCATGTCCATGGAGGGCTTTTGCCAAAATATGGGGAGAGGGATTTTGGTCAAAATCCCCCCCCCCCCCCCCCCCCCCCCCCCAAATGCGCTTCATACCCAGCGGGGGGCTTTTCCCAAAATGCAGATGTGGTTATTTTGGCCGAATTTTCCCCAAAAAAATACAAATTTTTGAAGAAAAAAACCATTGTTTCAATAATCCTGCATTTTAAACCCAAAATCCTCAAAATCCCGCATTTTAGATTTTAGATGTGACTTTTCGTTGGAATGCGTTGGAGAGGGGGGGCTTTTTTTTTTTTTTGGGGGGGGGGGGGGTGTTTTGCAAAAATAACCAAAATCCCCCTCCAAAATGTGCCCGGTGGGAGTGCTCTTAGAGGTGCGGACCTAAAAATATATATTTGTTTTCTTTTGTTTATTTACTCATTAATTTATGGTATTTTTGTTATTTTTAAAGGGAAAATTGAATTTAGACGGCTTATTTATTTATGCGGGGGTCTGACTAATAATCATCAACATGAAAGTAACACTGGGAAGTCCGTTGGGTTATCCGGCTTCTTCCGGTTCCATGTGAACCTGAAGTTAAGCGTTCGGAAACGAGAGCAGTACCAGAATGTGTGACCTTCTGTGAAGTCCTCGTGTTTCCGCGACCAATGTGACCTCCCTCTTGCTATGTGAGGTCGAGGAATCGTTACTGCTTTCGATGAACAAAAAAATTAATTATAATAACATTGCTACCTTTCGAGTTAACATCATCCAATGTGCTTGCTTCCGGGTGTTTGGGTTCTAATGGTTGTTTTATTAATGGTAAGACACTACAGGAAAACAGAGCAAAAAGGACGGCAAATATCCGTCCTTTTTGCCCAAATTCCGTCCTTTTAGGTCGAAAAGGACGGATATAGGACGTACATTTTCCGTCCATTCAGCGACGTCCTATATTTCAGTCCGTCCTATTTCCGTCCTATATTTTAACCCTAAGGACGGATATATGACAAATAAAAACCGTCGCAAAAAAGACTTAATTCGGACAATTTTCGTCTTAATTCCGTCCTATATCTTAATTAATTACTTCTAAGTAACTAAGTAATTAGTCTTAATTAATTAACTATTCCGTCTTATATACGTCCTTTAAAGCGACAAATTAATTAAGATTTCCGTCATCAATCCGTCCTATATCTTCCTAAAAGTTTTCTATATTCCGTCCTATATCCGTCCTGAAACCGTCTTAATTCTGTCCTATATAAGTTGTTTGGTTGTTAATTATCTGTCCTGAATCCGCCCTATATCCGTCCTATACTGTAATAAATTAATTAAAAAATCCGCAGCCGGCAATAGCCGGCTGCGGTGTCGTCGCTGCCGTTGTTCGACGGTGTTCATCCCCAAACATAAAAAATTCATCAATATTCATACCCAAACATAAAAAATCATACCCAAACATCAAAAATTCATCAAAATTCATACCTAAAAATCAAAAATTCATCCCCAAACACAAACACAAATAAGATTCAATTCATCAAACACAAAATTTAACACACATGCCAAACAAAAACGAAATCAACAAAATTACAATAAACAAAAATTCCCCAAACACAAATAAAATTACAGCCATTCATCAAAATATAAACAAAAAGACAAATCAATATGAAAATATAAACAAAGGATCTGAAAAAGAATTGTAATCATACCTCTTTTAGTCATATCAAGTTTTCCTAAACAAAAACCAAACAAGAATTGATTGTTAGTATTTATAAAACAAATAAAATAAATTTATAAGGAACAAAGAGCAAAAAACTTACCCATGACAGATTGGATTCTGGAAAGAAAGAGAAAAGAACAATCGAGATAAGAACAGTCATAGTATTTATAGAAGATTGCATTCTGGGAAAGAAAAATCTTATAATACTAAAGGACGGATTTATGACGGACTGTAAGGATAAAGGACGGATTCATAGGTTTGATATTTTCATATCCCGCCAAAAAATTTCAATATCCGTCCTATATCCGTCCTATTTTATTTGAATTTTCGATTTCCCGCCAACAATTTTTTAATTCCCGATAAAAAATTTTAGTCCGACTTTTATATCTTAAAAATGTAGGATGGAAATAGGACGGAATATGGACGGGTAGGACAGAGTATTTTTTAGAAAAGAACGAAAGGACGGTTTCATAGGTTTGATATTTTCATATCCCGCCAAAAAATTTCAATATCCGTCCTATATCCGTCCAACATTGTTTGAATTTTCGATTTCCCGCTAACAATTTTTTAATTCCCGCTAACAAATTTTAGTCCGACCTTTATATCTTAAAAATGTACGACGGAAATAAGACGGAAGATGGACTGGTAGGACATAGTATTTTTAGAAAAGAACGACGGAAGCTGACCGTCCTAAATACGTCCTATAGGCCGCGTAATAAACTGCCAATTGGAATAATTAAAGTCGTAACTTTCTCAAAAACCATCGAACCGACGCATCTCCAAAACCCTTCAATCACACCCTAAAATGACCCACTTCAAATAATTCATAGTTTTCAATTCCAAATCTTATTCTTTTTGCCGGTGTTTTTATTTGGCTTAGGATCTATTGATTTAATAACTGAAATAAATTAACGTAATAATTGAAATAAATTAACTTAAATAAGGGACGGATTTAGGACGGACAACTTAATCTTTTTTGATTAAGAAATCCGTCCTTTATTCGTCCTCTTTCCGTCCTTTTATGCGTATAATAAAAATTATTTTTTATTTTATATAAATAAGAAATAATAATTATTAAAGGTCCGTCCTATGACCGTCCTTTATGCTAGAATAATTTTTTTTAAAATTTTTTAAATAAATTATAATTTAAAAAAATATTAGTCCGTTCTTTCGCCGTCCAATATCCGTCCTTTATTGTATCCCAAAATTGTAATTTTTCATTTTTAAAAAGAAAAAGGAAAATAATGAGCATTCCATCCTATATCCGTCCTTTTTAAAATGCCGTCGTATTTCCGTCCTATTTCCGTTCTAGTTTATTAAAAATTAAAGGACGGCTATAGGACGGAATTTTAATCCGTCCTTTTAGGTCCGTTTTCTAGTAGTGAGATATTGGAGATGAATTGTGTTTCAAAATATGATAACAAAACATCAAAAATGTCTCAACATGAATCTAGGATTTATGTGATTTTTCGGATATTTTTTGGATCACGAAACATTGGGTTTTTGGAAGCTCAAACCAACCCAAATTATTCGCATTTCAACTGTGTACAACTAAAGCCCGCATTATGGAAGTCCGCGGGCAGGCGGCCCACGCAGCGGGCACGCGACCCGCGTTGTGCGTGCGTGCGTGGAAGCATCAGCATGTGTGGGGGCGTTGGGTGCCATTCGGATCCAATTCCGATCCGAATTCACTTCCAGACCCGTTAGTATTTATCGGGTGTTTCGATTGGGGTTTTGAGGCAATTATTGCACGGTTCTGGAGGGAATTTCCTATACATG
>CM061140.1:40078096-40248375 GCA_030789695.1 Scilla litardierei | reverse complement strand
GAAGGATTGTCGGCATGCGGATCCGCTGCGGAGGGCTCCTGTTGCAGCTCAGCCGTTGCAGTAGCGAGCGCCTGTTCCTGCTGGACGTGGAGCAGCTCTTGTTCCGCAGAGGCAGGCTTTTCGGCAGGCTGTTCCGCCGAGGAGGCAGGCCTTTCTGATGACCGCTGTGGAGAACGAGGCTGTGGATGAGGTTATCGCAGGTAATCCTCAATCTAGCTGTCATTTTCCGAGCTGGTTTTGATTGTTTGATTGTGTTGTTTGTTTGAACATGGTTGTTTGCTAGACTAGGGTTTGATTGTTAATTGCTTGTTAGGTTTGGTGTTGGTGTGCACATTTCCTGCGCGAGTCCTCTTTGACTCTGGTGCATCGATGTGCATTATTTCTCGGAGCTTCGTGGAAAGGCATTCCTTGTCGACGTCCCCTCTTCCGAAGAGTTGGAATATCGTTACAGGGAATGGTGTGGTCTCAGTGCATCGTGGTTGCAATTCTTGCTCGTTGGTGGTCTGTGGACATGAGCTCTTCGCTGATTTCATTGTCCACGACATCATCAACTATGATGCAGTTCTTGGGATGGCTTGGCTTGCGAGCTTCTATGCTACGATCGACTGCAGGAGAAAGAAGGTGGTGTTCGAGATTCCCGGACATCCAGTGTTTGAGTTCAGTCGTGGTAGCAGTTCGCTTGGTCCTGTCAGATTTCAGGCCAGGCCGGTGGAGGCTGTGGCTATGCAGATGGAGCTGGAGTGGCCAGCTGTGGTGCGAGATTTTGGCGACGTCTTCCCCGAGGAGATGTCTGGTTTGCCGCCTGATCGAGCTTTGGAATTTTCTATCGATCTTGTTCCAGGCGCGCAGCCGATTTCGAAGGCGCCGTATCGTATGGCACCTGCTGAGTTGGAAGAGTTGCGGAAGCAGTTGGATGAGCTTTTGCAGAAGGGTTATATTAATCCTAGTGTGTCTCCGTGGGGAGCACCGGTGTTGCTAGTGAAGAAGAAGGATGGTTCGCGTCGCATGTGCGTGGACTATCGGGAGTTGAATGCGGTGACCATTAAGAATAAATACCCGTTGCCTCGCATCGATGATATTTTTGATCAGCTTGAAGGTTCGAGGGTGTTTTCTAAATTGGATTTGAGGAGTGGTTACCATCAGTTGAAGGTGAAGAAGGGAGATGTTCCGAAGACAGCGTTCAGGACGAAGTATGGACACTATGAGTTTGTGGTTATGCCCTTCGGCGTAACTAACGCGCCCGCAGTTTTCATGAATCTGATGAACCTGATTTTCTACGACTTTTTGGATAAGTTTGTCGTTATCTTTATTGACGACATTCTGATTTATTCGAAGTCGGAGGAAGAGCATGCCTCACACTTAAGGACGGTGTTGGAGATTTTGAGGAAGCATCGTTTGTATGCTAAGTTTTCGAAGTGCGAGTTTTGGCTGGATCGAGTTGCTTTTCTCAGGCATGTGGTGACTGGAGATGGTATTTCAGTGGATCCCGAGAAGATTCGGGCCATCAGGGAGTGGCCTGTTCCGTCGTCAGCGTCTGAGATTCGGAGTTTTCTTGGACTTGCCGGTTATTATCGGCGATTCATTAAGGACTTTTCCCGTATTGCTGAGCCGATAACCAGGTTGACGCGGAAGGATGTTGCTTATGTTTGGTCGGGTGATTGTGAGAGTGCTTTTGGTGTTCTGAAGGAGAGGTTGACGACTGCCCCTATTCTTGTTGTGCCTGATCGCAGCGGTGGATTTGAGATCTTTTGCGATGCTTCTGGCAAGGGTCTCGGTTGTGTGTTGCATCAGCACGGGCATGTTGTGGCGTATGCGTCTCGTCAGCTTAAGGTTCATGAGAAGAATTACCCGACGCATGATTTGGAGTTGGCTGCCGTTGTGTTTGCTCTTAAGATTTGGAGGCACTTCTTGCTGAGTGAGAAAGTGAAGATTTTCACCGATCACAAAAGCTTGAAGTATATTTTCACTCAGAAGGAGCTCAACATGCGACAGCGTCGATGGTTGGAGCTTATGGCAGATTATGATATCGATTTGCAGTTTCACCCTGGCAAGGTGAATGTGGTTCCGGATGCTTTGAGTAGGCTTCCAACGGTGATGATTTTGACCTCGCAGTGGAGATTGCAGCAGGATTTTTGCGAGTCTGGCGTGGAGATTGTTCTTCCTGGAGAGGCTTCTTCGTTGATGTACATGCAGGTACAGTCGACGATCGTGGATCGGATTAAGGCTGGCCAGGCCGAGGATCCGAAGCTGGTGAGGATTCGGGAGATGGTGGAAGCCGGTCCGCGGACTGACTTTTTGATTCATGAGGATGGCTCGCTGAGGTTTGGAGCCAGGTTGTGTGTGCCTGCTGGGGATATCAGAGAGGAATTGATGGTGGAGGCACACAGTTCGCCGTATTCTGTGCATCCTGGTGGCACCAAGATGTACCAGGATCTTCGTCTGAATTATTGGTGGCATGGTATGAAGAGGAGCGTGGCTCGGAGTGTAGCCAAGTGCTTGGTTTGCCATCAAGTGAAGGCGGAGCATCAGCGTACGGCCGGGTTGCTACAACCGCTTCCGATTCCGGAGTGGAAATGTCAGCACATCACTATGGATTTCGTGACTGGACTACCTAGGAGTCTGAAGCAGAATGACGCGATTTGGGTGATCGTAGATCGATTGACCAAATCTGCGCACTTTATTCCGTTCCGAGTAGGACAGTCCACTGAGGCGCTAGCGAGGAGATATATGGAGGTAAATTCTTTTACTCTCCGTTTTATTTCCTCTTCCTAGTTTAGATAGTGATGTAACGTGAATCGTGCAGGAGGTTGTGCGACTTCACGGAGTCCCCGTGAGTATCGTGTCTGACAGAGACACGAGGTTCACATCTCAGTTCTGGCAGAGTTTGCAGAAGAGCTTGGGTACGAGTCTGAGTTTCAGCACGGCGTACCATCCGCAGACGGATGGCCAGTCCGAGAGGACGATTCAGATTTTGGAAGACATGCTGAGGGCGTGCATGTTGGATTTCAAGGGTTCGTGGGAGGACCATCTACATTTGGTGGAGTTTTCCTACAACAACAGCTTCCAGGCGAGTATTGACATGGCGCCTTTCGCCGCTCTTTATGGGAGGAAATGTCGAATCGCCATTGAGTTGGGATGACGTTGGTGATCGGGAGTTGTTGGGACCTGAGATGATCGTGGAGGCCGTGGAGATCGTCAGGAATATTCGGGAGAGGTTGAGAATTGCTCAGGACCGTTTTAAGCATTGGGCGGATGCTAAACGTCGTCCTTTGGAGTTTCAGCCAGGCGACCATGTGTTCTTGAAGATTTCCCCGAATCGTGGTGTGATTCGTTTCGGGAAGCGTGGAAAGTTGAGCCCGCGATACATTGGACCGTTTGACATTTTGGAGAGGGTTGGCGAGGTAGCTTATCGCTTGGCCTTGCCGCCATCTTTGGAAGGAGTTCACAATGTTTTCCATGTGTCGCAGCTTCGTCGATACATTAGCGATCCGTCTCATGCGGTGGATTTTTCGGAGATTACCGTTCGCCCCGATATGACGTATGACCAGTATCCAGTGCAGATTCTGGACAGGCGTCAGAAATCGCTTCGGAACAAGATTGTCAATCTTGTGAGGGTGATGTGGCGACACGGCTCACCTGGAGAGTCTACTTGGGAGAATGAGGATGAGATGCGAGAGCGTTTCCCACTTTTGTTTCCGGACTCGTGAGTTTTTGGAAATTCCGAGGACGGAATTTTTCTTAAGTTGGGGAGGATGTAACGACTGCTTTTCATGTATCTGGATTTAATATTATATAATATATGTTTTGGTGGATTTTCTCCTCATGTGTGGTTTTCGTCTCCATAGGTTTCATTTTCGATCGATTCGTCGTATTTTCTCGCTTCTTCCTTAGGATTGTCGATTTCAAAGTATGTCATTCGTGACGGACTTCTTAACGGTCGTATCTAACTGTTAGATCAAGCCTAGGAGTCTTAGGAATCGATCCCGGGGCCCCGCGCTCCGTATCGGTACTTTTCTGTGCTCATTAGCCGGTGTAAGAAGGGCCACCGACCGACTAGATGATGATCCAGTCGGTCGGCAATCCTTCTTGGACCGACTAGTTTGCTTTCTAAATTTCTCAGGAGTTACTGTTTATCGTTAGTCGGTCTAAGAACGTTGGTTGACCGACTAGGTTGCAAACTAGTCGGTCAGCAATGCTTCTTGAACCGACTAACTCATCATCTTATTTTGTATCAGTTACTGTTTACCCTTAGTCGGTCTAAGAACGTTCATCGACCGACTAGATGCTAAACTAGTCGGTCAGTACTTGTTCATGGACCGACTAACTCTAGAATCCTATTTTCGTTCAGGAGTTACTGTTTACACTTAGTCGGTCTGCGTTGGTCGACCGACCGACTAGTTGCCAAACTAGTCGATCAGTGGTTGCTCTTTGACCGACTAACCAGTGTTAAAACCCTAATTTCTGGGCAGCCGCCAGCCTAGCCTATTTAAACCCAACCCATTCGACTTCTTCTTCTCAAACACGACCCAAAACCCTAAAAACTTCCCCCTTCAGCCCCCATCTTCCTCCAAGCTCCATTTCTCCATTCCAAGCCCTAGAATCATCATCCAATCCATCCATTCACTCCATATACCCCTCATCTTCCCCAAATCTCCATCAAAACCCATCAAAACCCCCAAATCCCCCAAAACCCTAGTTTCCCCAAACTTCTCCAATCTCTTCCAGATCTGATCCTAGGGTTCTCCGGAGTGTTTCTTCCGCCTCCTCTCGGTAAGAAATCGTTCTACCGTTGTTTTCATAACTTATTGATAATTTTGGTGAAACCCTAATTAATTTCATGTTGTTTGTTGATTGTCCCCCAAAACAGCGATTTCCCCCGTAGATAGCATCCGTGTGACGAAGTGATCGTCGATCCCCGGTGCTAGGCAAGTGAAACTTGCCACTTAGGGTTTAGGCCATGTTTTAGGCCATTTGCATGTTGTAGGCGTAAAAGAGGCTAGGCGACGAAATGATACTCGCCTAGGCGCAAATTGGGGAACTAGCTTGACAACGAAGCTAGTTCCGACATTTAGCATGTTGCACAACTCCCATGTCATGTTTACTTTAAATTAACGGTACGCGAATATGTTCATGTCATTGCATTTCGCCTGTCACGTTTAATTCAATTAACTGTACGCAAATAAATTGTCATGATCTCACATTCCTTAGGTATTGCTGTGATTGCGTAGCTTCGCTACAATGTTGTGTTCCTGGCTCGTGTTCCAGAAGCGGGCCATGTGTTGGTTGATAGCCAATGCCCGAATTGCGTGTTCCGGCTAGGTGTTCCCTACGCCATACTAGTGTTCCTGGCTCGTGACCAGAAGCGAGCATAATGAGTTGGAAACCCCAACGCTCGATGTATTGAATTGTGAACTAAGAATGCGAGCTCAATGTGCGGGGCAACCTCAGGCTCACTAGCTGAGCTCAATGTGCGGGGACCCCAGGCTCCATATCGTGTGGATACCGAGTAGTGTTTAGTGCCGATCGGTCTGAAATGCTATGCCATTCAGCGAATGGCGTAAACACCTACAAAATGTGAATGTATTGAATTGATAGTAGCTTGGCTACTCTTGTCTTGTCCCGATGATTGTTCTCTTGTACAAATTGTCTTGCCATGTTTTAATTGTGCACTCATGTTATAACTGCCATGTCATGCATACTAAACTGCTAGGGTGCTAGATGCCTCACTTTCAGTTTCCTTGCCCAAGTCTTTTTAGACTTGCTGACATGTGCCCCTTTACTCTTTTGGGTGACACATGTTAGATCCTGAGCCCGAGTACCTCGTTGAGGACGAGGTGTTTGCTGACGCCGAGCCCGAGCTTGTGTTCGACGGGGAGTACGTGGACACTGGGGACCAGTCCTAGTGTCTTCGTTGTGTTTTACTTTTGTTAGACAGTGGTTTTGTTATCGGTGCGTAGCACCTATATTTTGTTATGTCGTTTCCTTGTTGGCCTTGTTCTGGGCCTTTAGACTCTTTTCTTTTAGCCTGGTGGCTTTTCTGGATGTTGGACTTATTTTGATGTTGGACAATTTGTGAGATGTGGAATTTTATTTCAGTCTCTCCTTGTGTTATTATTGCTATTCTGTTGTGGTTACAGGGACCTGTTTATGTATTGTGGACGCTTATCGGGTTTGGGGCTTCTCAGCTCCACTCTCGTGCGGACCTTTTCACGTACTCGCATCCATTTTAGGGAAGCGGGTCGTGACAACTTCAGGATGATTGAATGATGTTAGCTAGGATAAATCTGGATTAGTTAGTTTTTTTTGTGATCGAAACTGAGTAGATTAGATTACCCTGCTGAAGTTGTCGTGCACGTCTTATAGAGTGAACCGAGAGATATATCTATTTCTTTCTCCACAAATCTTGAACATCATTTCTCTACTTTTAAAATCATTGGTGAATCTCCCCCTTAGCGATTCTATTATATGGCATTTCCCCCGCTCTTAATTCCTAGCTCCAAATTTCTTATTTAAAAAAAGGATAGAAAATATTCTTGTATATCATTATCTCTCTTTGAGTTGGGATCGTTGTGTATACATTGATAAAAAAAAGAGAGGAAAAATCCTCAATAAAAGATCCCATCTCACTTTCTTTCTTTCTCCTCTCTTTTCATGTTTATTTTTATTGCTTTTGGAGCTCTTTACAAAATGGGGATGTGAATATTTTTTATGCCACCATGCTTATAGATAAGCTTGGGGGAGAGAATCCATTGATGTGTGAGAGAGTGACTACTTGACGTTGCACGACAACCTAGGCTAAGTAATATTCTATACTCGGTGAGATTATTTTTAGCTTTACTAAGTCCAGAAATCTAAGCCTAGCATTCATATCATGAAATCCCTACTTTTCTATTCTCTCTATTCCATTGTGTGATACTCCTATACTCCTCATAGAAAGCATTCAATTGAAAAGTGTGTGATCTGCGATTTGTATACCGCTTTAAATGATTCAGACGATGTTAATTCTAAGATTATTCCGTTTTTCATGATTATATTGTTGTTTGTGGGTTTTCTATTTCTATTTGCACTATTATACTATGATATCAAAATAAAATTCTTTGACATGTGTTTTTCATTCAGTGCATGCTATATAAGTAAGCGGAACCCACGTCCTGAGGAAATGATCTAGCAGCTTGCCTCTTCGCTTCTTTCTTTATTTTTATTTCGTTTTTCATTCTTCGCCGTTTTTCATTCTTCATTTTTCGCCATTTTCGTTTTCCGAATCCACCGGGTTCGCCTTTTACTTATCTTCCTCGAGGACGAGTAAGAGGCAAGCTTGGGGGATTTTGATCACTCCTTATTTTACACTTTTTTTCCGCATGTTTGCATGCCATTTGGATCGCCCAAATCATGTTTTTCACGATATATCGACGATATTGCGATGCTTTTCACGATTTGTTGTTTTTGTCGCATTTCAGGTGATTTGGCGCGATTTGGAGTGATATCGAGATATGCCTACTCCAGAGTGTCAACGACGACCTCCCCGAGGGGTATTTTGCTGTTGGAGAGGAGCGGAAGAAGAACGGACGTCACATGAGCGACGAGGAGGCCAAAACAAGCTGTTTGGGCATTTTTAGTGTCCCACTCGGCCGAGTGAAGGAGTCACTCGGCCGACCAGCGAGACACCGCTCGGCCGACCAGATCAGACACGATTCATATGTGCACTCGGCCGAGCGACGGATACCACATCGGCCGAGTGACGAGACCCCGTCCGCCCGAGTGGCGCCCAGACGAAGCCATTCAAAAATCGCCAAGTTACTGTTTTTCGGCTGCCTGAGCTTCAGAAGACCCACTCGACCGAGTGGATAATCCCGACCGCCCGAGTACCAAGAAGCCATCGGCCGAGTGACGACAACTCACTCGGCCAAGCCGCCTCCGAAGTTGAGACCCCTGAAGATCGAGACTTACTGGAAAATTACAGGGTTTCTCACTCGGCCGAGCGACTTTTGTCACTCGGCCGAGTGCGACGCGCTGCCTGTAGCAAAAATTGCAGATTTCAGGCTGCGCAGGGGTATTTTGGTCACAGTTTTTGGACGATTTTGGGGGGTATTTAACCCCTGTTTTTACCCTAGTTTTAGGGAGCCTGTCTCTTAGATTTTTGCAGCTTTTTAGGTTTACTTTTTAGCTTTATTCTTTGGATTTGGAGAGAGGACTAAAGTTGATTTTTGTTGGATTAATTGAAGAACTCCATTGGTTTGCCTCTCTCTTCTCTAAAAATTCTATTTTTATTGCTTGTCTCAACATTGTGATGAATTCTATTGCTTATTTCATTGATTATTCTTGTGTTTGTGCTATGAATTGTGAGTAGTCTCCGCGTCTTGGGGCGTGGGGATAAACCCTACAAGCCCAATTTCATATTTGTGATGAATTGGTAGAAATTTTGCTAGAATCGTTGTTAGGGATTAGTTTGGGATCGATTTACTACGGATAGCTAGGAGTTCATACCGATTGGGATTTGCAAGAGATTGGATCCCAACTCGGTAGGAAACCCTAGAAATCCGAATTGGGTTGGAATCGAATTTCCGTAGTATCGGTTTGCAAGAGATTGGACCGATACTAGGGTTTCCGGTTGCAATTCCGTGCCGATACCCGTTTGCAAGAGATTGGACGGGTAGGAACTATCCCAACCTAGGTCGCGGGCCGAGTTTGCAAGAGATTGGGCTCGGTGCGCGATTGAACGATGATGTTGATCCTACTGCTAGCTTCCCTAGGCTAGGGTTTGCAAGAGATTGGACCCAAACCTAGGATAGCTATAGACCGGCAACAGCGCGAGAGCGTGAGCTTGGTTCTACATTCAGTTGCGACTAGTTCATCCAAAATCTTATTCTAGCAATTTTGATACCGACGAACCACATTTACGAAATACGGTGAGTAGCGGGAATTCCCCATTCCCTAGACGTTCTTTATTTGATTTGATATTTCCACATTTTGTCTGACGATTGTGACAGGATCGCCAAAGGCAAATTTCTCTCTTCCTAAATAGCCAGGTTGATTGGATCAAGCACGGTCATTCGTCCTCCCTGTGTTCGATAACCCGCTCGCTGCTATACCGTGCGCTTGCGGTAAAACTACAACCGTTCTTTGGGTTACATCCCGGAGCGATCAGGAGCCCTGTTCCTATTGGGAGCATGCATACATTGTTGATTTCTACGCGATGCATGTGGCCTACGAGGAGGTGGCCTAGGAAATGCATGTCGTGGATATGCATATGGCATATGATGAAATGGTGGTGGCATCATATGATATGGTGCATGATGGTAATCATTCATATAATAATGTGGATGATCATATGCATGTGGAAGAACACGTGCGTGAGGGTGTCTCACTTGGTGTGCACGTGCTCGTGGACGTAGAGCATAAAAATCATCATAATTGTGAACCGGTGGAGTAGGATGTGTATTCCTACGTGGCATAGTATTGGTGTACATAAATGCATGACCCTTCTTTGGAGGTCCACCCAAAGTGGGTTTCTTTCCAAATGAGGGTGTGTACGAAGTGGAAGCACCATTGGTAGATGAACTACCAATGGGGTGTTTGCTCCCACTCGTTGAGGCTTCGGAAGATGGCCTAACAAAGGTGGTGGACGATTTGGATGAATTTCCCATCTTATACCCCAAGCCAATGCGATGATTGGCCGGAAGTAAGTCATTTCGGATATTATCCAAATGGTCCTTACCTTTATTGAATTTATTAATTCGGCCTAATGTGGACTCATACTTCTCGGTGAGAGAAAGTATAGAAGCATCCAAAGTGGACATTTGAGTAGTGAGTACACAAACACGAGACTTGAGATTCTCATTCTCAATACTCAAAGTTGAGTTTCAAGAAATGCAATCCGCTATCTCGTGTTCCTCCGAATCCTCAATATGAACATGCTCAAGTTGAGATTTGAGATTTACAATCTCATTTCTCAAACCCTCAACAACGGTGTCGTTGTTGATGATAATAGGCTTAGGTGAGGTTTGGAGACTAGTTAGCTCATCTTTAGTCTTAGTATATTTATTTACTAGTTTAGAATATTTAGACCAAATTTGCTCGTTAGCTAATCTAAGGTCATCCATTGTTACCTCATCGTCTTCATCCTCGCTTTCATCGGAGGAGCACTCTTGATGATGTTCCTCTCTAGCCATGAAGCACATGTGTGCTTGCTCCACTTGTTCATCATCCGACTCTCCACTTGAGGAGTCCTCGTCGGAGTCGGTAAATGTGCCGACACGTCCTTTCTTGTACCCTTTCTTGTACTTTCTAGACTTGTCGAACTTTGGTGCCTTCCATTTCTCCTTTTGTTTGTTTTGAGGACAATCCGCTTTTATGTGTCCTGGCTTGTTGCATTTAAAACACAAAGGAGCGGAGGCGTTAGTAGAACTAAATTTATATTTGTTCTTGAAGTTACCTTTCTGGAAGAATCGGTTGAACTTCTTTGCCATAAGGGCAATGGATTCTAAGTCCAACTCGTCTTCCGATTCTTCATCATCGGTAGATGTAGATGGAGCGGCCTTGAACGCAATCGGCTTTTTCTTCGGCTCGTCTTGCTTCAAGTATGACTTCATCTTTTCCTGCATCTTTAGTTTACTGTCCTTGCGTACCTCATAAGACATCAAGGTACCCATTAGTTGTACGACAATATACTTGTTCATATCATTACCTTCCTCGATGGTGAAGGTATGCTTTTTCCAACAAGAACGAAGTCCGTCAATAATCTTAACTTTCTCCTTTTGGGTGTAGGTCTTTCCAAGAGCCTCCAACTCATTGGTAATTGTTGGATCTGGATCGTAGCCTAGAGGGGGGGGGTGAATAGGCTAATAAAAATATTCGTGCAACCCACGAACAATCCCACGCAGTTATAAGCACAGACAGAGCAATAAAATAGCAATCACAGAATACACACAGATATACCCTGGTTCGGTCGTCCCCACGACCTACTCAAGCCCCCGAAAGCAAATACTAGATAGATGTGTAATCCTGTACAGCTACAATAAGTCAAGATCCCAAATCTACTCTCACCTAGCTCGTACGCACACCACGTGCTTTACACTCTCAATTTAGTCAGATGCTCTCCCTCCGTGACGACTGCCAAGTTGTCAGGTCCCCAAAAAGTAACACAAACAGGTAAAGTTTTCCCTACGAAGACCTAACACAAATACTACACAATTTAATAACCAAGAGAGTTTAGAATGCTCAGATCGTGTAGCGGTGTTGTCTTCGTCAATCAGCACGGGCCAGACGTCGTATGGCAAGTAGTATTAGTCTCTCGGCAACGGCAACTTAAGTTGCGGCAATTGAGTATTGCGACAAGATATTGTCTCGTGAAGTATTTGTTTCTAATCCCCTGGGTGGTGCGTTCTTGGTATCCTGCGAAGAACAAAAAAGAAGTCAATGGATACTCAAGTTAAAAGGTAAAGCCAAAAAGATGTTCAGAATTTTTCTCCCGTTGCTCAATGTTGCGTCCTGTGCTTCTGTCTCCAGTTGAAAGGCATGCTTTCAAATCTATGCGGCTGTCCCCAAAAGAAACCTTTTGAAACGTGCGGCTGATTTGTGGACTTGCTACTCTCGGGGGTTTCTAAAGTGCTTCTCTCGGAAATTTCGACAATGAAAGGCCCCCGAAAATATTTCGGCCTCTGCACACACTAGAGAAACAAATCAATAAATATAATACCTTGATGTCTCTTCAGGTTATCTCTTCAGCGTTTTGTTCCTTCAAAGTTTGTCCAGCCGGCCTCATATATCACATGGGATTGATAAGCTCAATCTGCAGAAAGAAATGAATGTTAATTAAATATCTTGGTTGCTTGTAGGTTTTACAAAGGAGAGCATTTGTTTTGGGTAAAAAAGTGCGGCTGCAACCCATTGTTTTCGGCCGGCTCTTCAAGCAAGATACAAATTTGGCTATTGAAGAAAAAAAAGGTGATTGGAGATTAATTCGGCTTTTTAATTTTGTTCTCAGTTGATGATCTCCCTGTTCTCTCTTCAATTGATTTCGGCCTTGGATCAAGAGCTCTTGGGGATAAAGGAACGGCACTTGGCTCTTCAAATTTTTTGACAGCACCTCTTCAATTTCGGCCTCTTGTATGATTGGCTAATTCGGCCATTGGTTTCCTCTCTGTTTTTTTGAAGAAAAGCACAGCTTTGTTAAGACTTGTGACCTCGGAGCTTGTGCAGCCTGCAAAGAAAAAAGTTAGGCTTTTCTCTCTTCAGTTCTTGTAAACGAATTGTAGAATCAAACCAAATAATTATTAAAGAAAGGACTAGGCATTGAGATCTCAATGGAAAGCCAGCAGCATCATATGAGTGCCCCAAAAAGGAATTTGATGAATTCAAAAATGCTTGGGACTTGAAGCACGTGAGCAGTTTGTGCAACTACTATGTTATTGGGAAAAATTGCGGCAAGATGATGTTGGGCATGGAGGCTTTTCTTGCGTGAGAACCCTTGGGGAGAATTTTGTTGGCCGCCGCACTGTGAGAGAAGATGACAGACTCTTGGGGATTTTTTGAACAGAAGCAAAGGGTGCTCCTTTCGTTTTTGCTCTCTTTTTTTTCAAGCATTAGCCGCACACAATTTTTGAGAGCCGCTTTCTATGGCCGGCCCTTGAGGGGTTTTAAATACGGTTTTGAATTAAAACACTAGGTTGACTTAATTACGAGTTTGCCCCTCAAACTTCATATCGTGCCCAAAGTGCCCTATAGCTCCAAAAAGGCCAAACTGCCCTTTTGATTTTCCGAACTCTTTTCAACCTGAAAATACTCAGCAAACACATTAGAAACTTCACACATGTTTGTTATCATCAAACAAGAAGTCCTAGATCGTTGCATCTAACAATCTCCCCCTTTTGATGATGACAAACCAAATAAGATTTGCAATAACGATCAAGATAATATCATCGTGATAAGTTTGTGTGAAGTGTGTGAAGTGTGATATGTGATATGAAGAAACAATACAACAATTTTGTTCAGCAAATAAGCACAGAAAATAAGCAAAGCTTCGCATGCTCCCCCTATATCCATGCCCCCTCTATATTCATGCTCCCTCTTAATCAAACAATCAAATACCAAATCTTCCCAAATTTTTCTCCCCTTTTGTTATCCTCAAAAGTTGTAACATGAAGTCAAAATCATATAACATACAAAACGAGAGTATTATTAACCATCACCAATAATTGCATGCATACAATCATAGAATATTCAAGTCAAAATCCAATGAAATTAAATAGCTAAGCCTTCAACACCAACGTGTAAAGTGTGATGATTAAAATTGAAGCACATGGGGAGAATCATTTAGAAAGTCAACAAAAACCAATCCTCATTTTCCAAATAACATTCTATCATCTAGGATTGATTTTCCCCACCTCATTTTTAAAAATGAGTTCAAGGTACCATACCCCAAAACATAGCCTATAAGGACTCTTAGATGTGGGGGTGACATTGCTTGACAAGTAAATACACCAACGCTAAAGTTTACCCATAAAGCGTATGTTGGATACTCGTGGGTAATACCGTTGCCAAAGATTGTATCCATTTTCCATACAGAGCAATTATCTTTTGTTTTCACATTTTTTTAAAAAATACTTATACCAACAATTTCTTTTGCTCAATTTTTATCCATGGCAAGGTATATCATATCCCTTAGATATTCAGTTAAGTTTTCCTCCTACATTCACATTCCATACTTCATAAACGATATCTCCAAATGTGCAACAATAATAATACATGTGGAAGTGAAGTAGGTGGTGTAGAAATCAAATTGGTTTTAGTCATTGAACATGCCATGAATATTTAGAAAGATGAACATGCGCATGTGGCAAACGAAATAATACACCAATTTCTACATATACATGAAAATCTTTCATGAATACTTCTTTTAATGAATCAAAGAGAAAGATACACATTTAAGCACCAATTTTTTTTATTTTCAGTTTTTCAGTTTTTTTATTATTATAATATGCATGCAGTACTAAAGCAAACATGAGATGCAATCACACAAATAAAAAGAATCAAGCACACATATCAATGCAACTACTAACACACAAACAAAGAAAAGTCACGCACACAAAAAAAAACTATGAAGATATTCATTAAGTTCAAAGAATGAGATATACCTTCGCGTCGCCATTTGACTAAGGAGCTAAAAAGTAATGAGACATTCAATTTATCGCTCCTCGTAAAATTTCCATCGACCTACAAAAGAGGTGTCGTGTGTGACCTTGGAATCCAACAAGGTCCACTCACGTTAGTCATCAAAGATTTAGGAACCCATATTTGTTTGAACTTAATGTTTTTGTTCCTATATTTGCAATGATATGAAGTGTGACCAACGCATCCACATGTAAAGCACTTAGCATGAAAATTTCCAACCTTTGTTGATTCAATGTGAACTTTTCTATATTTTGATTTTTCAACATTTTTAAGATCATATCCTAGTCATCGCCTATTATTGCCATAAAGTTGATTTCCAAGAATAATGTCCAAATTTTGTTTTCCAATGGAAAGTCTCTTTAATGACAATTCTAGGGTGGTGACTTTGGATTTCAAGATATCGTTTTCATCCACAAGCAATGTGCATTTACTAATGAAAGCTTATTTGTTTTCCTCTTCTTTCTTTTCAAAATCCCTCATTTTTCCTTTAAGTTCAAGATTTAGCATGTTAATCTTTTCAGAAAGCAATTCGTTTTCAACTTCAAGCTTTGCCTTATCTAGCTTATACATGCTAATATCCTTTAATAAAGAGGGACATGAACGACAGTCAATTTTTTCAGGCAAGCTAGCTTTCTCTTTTTCTAACATGGTAATGGTAGATTTGCATGCAACAAGCTCTTGTTTAAGATATTTCATTTCTATAGACATGTCATATTCAGTTTGTTGCATATCAAAGTTATCATTCTTATAACATTCCACATCAGCTTCTAGCTCATCAATTCTATGTTGCATTCTGTTACAGATTTCTAAAAGTTCAGCTTTAGTGGGAGATTCTACCTCATTGTGTTTGGCCATTAATGCCATTCAGGAGTGGGCTTCATGTTCCTCATCATCCTCCTCAGCTTCGCTATCCATGTCCCACGTCAGCACTTTCGTTTTTCCTTTTGCAACTTGAGCTGTGTGTTGTTGTGGGCAATCTTTTATATGGTGCCCTTTCTTCCTGCATTTAAAACATTCACTTCTATTAATAGCTTTCTGATCAGAGAAATTTCTACCAAAATTAGAATTATTAGAACGAATGAACCTTTTTCCCATCTAAGCTCTTCCTTGATCAGTCTGAATGTATCTCCTGAAGTTTCTGACCATTAGGGCTTGCTCTTCATCAAGATCGTCGTCGTTAGCTTGAAGAGCTAATGGTGTGGAAGCTTTGGTCTTCTCTTCAGGTTTCTCTCTGGCTTCTATACTCTGCAACTCAAGCTCGTGTGACATTAGGTTGCCTATCAAGTCATCCACTTTCATTGTTGACAAGTCCTTAGCTTCTTGAATAGCGGTGACTTTAGGCCTGGACGAGCTTGGTAGCGCCCTTAAGATCTTTCATACCTGTTCATGGCTAGAGTATGGCTTACCGAGGGAACTGGATTTGTAGACGATGTCCGTAAACCTCGCAAACATCTCTTTCACAGATTCTGTTGGTAGCATGCGGAAGCTCTCATATTCTGTGCAAAGCAACGCAAGTCTGGATTCCTTCACTTGCGATGTTCCCTCGTGTGTCACCTCCAGAGTATGCCAGATTTCCTGCGCAGTTAGAAAATGTGAGATACGATTAAACTCAGATTTATCTAGAGAGCATATAAGCGCATTCATAGCTTTACCATTAAGAGTATAAAGTTTCTTATCAGCTAAATCCCACTTGTCTTTAGGCTTAATCAAAACAGTGTCTTCAATTTTAATAGTGGGTAGACTATAACCATTTTCAACAATATCCCACACATCATAATCTACAGACACTAGATAGATTTTCATCCTAGCCTTCCAATAAGCAAAGTCTACACCATTAAACTTAGGGGGACGGGCTATAGACTGACCTTCAGCAAAAGCACAATCAGATATATTCATGGTCATCTAAAAAAATCTAGACTAGATCCTCTAAACTGGCTCTGATACCACTTGTTGGATCTGGATCGTAGCCTAGAGGGGGGTGAATAGGCTAATAAAAATATTCGTGCAACCCACGAACAATCCCACGCAGTTATAAGCACAGACAGGGTGATAAAATAGCAATCACAGAATACACACAGATATACCCTGGTTCGGTCGTCCCCACGACCTACTCCAGCCCCCGAAAGCAAATACTAGATAGATGTGTAATCCTGTACAACTACAATAAGTCAAGATCCCAAATCTACTCTCACCTAGCTCGTACGCACACCACGTGCTTTACACTCTCAATCTAGTCAGATGCTCTCCCTCCGTGACGACTCCCAAGTCGTCAGGTCCCCAAAAAGTAACACAAACAGGTAAAGTTTCCCCTACGAAGACCTAACACAAATACTACACAATATAATAACCAAGAGAGTTTAGAATGCTCAGATCGTGTAGCGGTGTTGTCTTCGTCAATCAGCACGGGCCAGACGTCGTCTGGCAAGTAGTAGTAGTCTCTCGGCAACTGCAACTTAAGTTGCAGCAATTGAGTATTGCGGCAAGAGCTTGTCTCGTGAAGTATTTGTTTCTAATCCCCTGGGTGGTGCGTTCTTGGTATCCTACGAAGAACAAAAGAGAAGTCAATGGATACTCAAGTTAAAAGGTAAAGCCAAAAAGATGTTCAGAATTTTTCTCCCGTTGCTCAAGGTTGCGTCCTGTGCTTCTGTCTCCAGTTGAAAGGCCTGCTTTCAAATCTCTGCGGCTGTCCCCAAAAGAAACCCTTTTGAAACGTGCGGCTGAATTTTGGACTTGCTGCTCTCGGGGATTTCTAAAGAGCTTCTCTCGGAAATTTCGGCAATAAAAGGCCCCCGAAAATATTTCGGCCTCTGCACACACTAGAGAAACAAATCAATAAATATAATACCTTGATGTCTCTTCAGGTTATCTCTTCAGCGTTTTGTTCCTTCAAAGTTTGTCCAACCGGTCTCATATATCACATGGGTTTGATAAGCTCAATCTGCAAAAAGAAATGAATGTTAATTAAATATCTTGGTTGCTTGTAGGTTTTGCACAGGAGAGCATTTGTTTTGGGTCAAAAAGTGCAGCTGCAACCCATTGTTTTCGGCCGGCTCTTCAAGCAAGATACAAATTTGGCTATTGAACAAAAAAAAGGTGATTGGAGATTAATTCGGCTTTTTAATTTTGTTCTCAGTTGATGATCTCCATGTTCTCTCTTCAATTGATTTCGGCCTTGGATCAAGAGCTCTTGGGGATAAAGGAACGGCACTTGGCTCTTCAAATTTTTTGACAGCACCTCTTCAATTTCGGCCTCTTGTATGATTGGCTAATTCGGCCATTGGTTTCCTCTCTGTTTTTTTGAAGAAAAGCACAGCTTTGTTAAGACTTGTGACCTCGGAGCTTGTGCAGCCTGCAAAGCAAAAAGTTAGGCTTTTCTCTCTTCAGTTCTTGTAAACGAATTGTAGAATCAAACCAAATAATTATTAAAGAAAGGACTAGGCATTGAGATCTCAATGGAAAGCCAGCAGCATCATATGAGTGCCCCAAAAAGGAATTTGATGACTTCAAAAATGCTTGGGACTTGAAGCACGTGAGCAGTTTGTGCAACTACTATGTTATTGGGAAAAATTGCGGCAAGATGATGTTGGGCATGGAGGCTTTTCTTGCGTGAGAACCCTTGGGGAGAATTTTGTTGGCCGCCGCACTGTGAGAGAAGATGACAGACTCTTGGGGATTTTTTGAACAGAAGCAAAGGGTGCTCCTTTCGTTTTTGCTCTCTTTTTTTTCAAGCATTAGCTGCACACAATTTTTGAGAGCCGCTTTCTATGGCCGGCCCTTGAGGGGTTTTAAATACGGTTTTGAATTAAAACACTAGGTTGACTTAATTACTAGTTTGCCCCTCAAACTTCATATCGTGCCCAAAGTGCCCTATATCTCCAAAAAGGCCAAACTGCCCTTTTGATTTTCCGAACTCTTTTCAACCTGAAAATACTCAGCAAACACATTAGAAACTTCACACATGTTTGTTATCATCAAACAAGAAGTCCTAGATCGTTGCAGCTAACAGTAATGTCAACGACGCGAGCATAGTACTTCTTCATCTTCTCACCATGTTGCATATGAAATAATTCGAATTCTTTATTGACCACAGTGAGTTTGGAGTCTTTTACCCTACTCATTCCTTCATGCAAGATGAGGAGTGAGTTCCAGATTTGATATGCACTCTTACATGTGCATATCTTGTTGAAGTCTTCGGGCTCCAAAGCACATTGCAAGGCATTCATTGCCTTGGCATTGTTTACCTCCGCGGCGACCTCCGCGGTAGTCCACTTAGCGAAGTCTGGTTCGGTGGGCTCGACATACTCTGTCAACGTAGCTCTCCATAGTGAAGTGCTCCGGAGGAACGTTTCATTCCGACATTTCCAGTACCTATAATTGGCACAGTTGAAGTAGAGAGGCCTAGTTGAGGAGTGTCCTTCCATCACCGAAGAAGCTCCTTCACGGTTCCTGAAGGTGCTATAGTCTGAAGGTGGACGAACGGTCTTGTTGTCGTTGGTAGACATAGCTATGAACTTGGCTCTGATACCAAATGTAATACCCTGATAGCTACTGCACAAGTACTAAGGGGGGTGAATAGTACTTTAAAATTATCAAGATAATTATTCCTAATTATCGTGCAAACTCAACCAACAATGCGGAAATGAAAATAGACAATAATAAAAGACAAGCGCAAATAAGCGATGTAACGGGTTCGGATCCACCCAAGTCTCCCCGACTTGTTCCCGGTGATCCTACGTCCCAAACACCCGGATCCCCTCCGGCTACTTGAGTTAGAATCCTCTAACTCAAATTTACACTATGAAATTCTTGTAGAAAACCTCTACAAGATCAAATCATACACAAATCGAAATGTGACTCCCACAAACCAGGATCACAAACTTCTCTCACAAACCGAGAGAAAAACTTGCAATATCAAAGTAAATGAAATATAAACACTTACCAACAAAATCATATGCCTTTAGTAAAACTTACGATTTTAGGGCAAGAAGGATTTTGGGGAAGAAGCAAGCACCAAACCCTAGCTCCACCAAGATGACCAGCAATAGGTGGCTAGGGAGAAGTTGGTGACTTGGATTCAAGATCCTAGCTTGAGTAGCTCATAATCAATGAGAAACTCTCTTAAGGAATAAGAGTGAGTGAGAGATTCTTGTGAAGAGAGGGAGCTTGGAAATAGGAATTAAATGCTCTCTCTTTAATTCTCAAAGTCTCAATAATATCAGCCTTGAATGCTATGAAGAAGCATCACAAGATTATATAGGAGTTAGAGAAGAGAGAGGAAAAATTCGTGCATTTAATGCTCCAACGGATCTATTTCTGAAGCAGTCTAATCGGTCTAAGAAGGACCACTGACCGATTAGTTTTGCAACTAGTCGGTCGGTGATTCTTCTTGGACCGACTAAAAGGTTGACAGCCAAGAAAGATAGTTCAGGAAGTATAGAACTAGTCGGTCTAAGAAGACATGCCAACCGACTAGTTTGATAACTAGTCGGTCGGTGAGTGTTCTTTGACCAACTAAGAGTTGAAACTCAATAGGCTGAATTCAAGAAGAACTAGTCGGTCTAAGAACAAATTCCAACCGACTAGTTTCTCAACTAGTCAGTCGATGGTTGTTCTTGGACCGACTAATGAGTAAACAGTAGCTAGGCTGTGAAAATGAAGATATAACTAGTCGGTCTAAGAGGGATTCCAAACCGACTAGTTTGACAACTAGTCGGTCGGTGAACCTTCTTGGACCGACTAATTGGTCAATAGTGATGATGCTGAATTGAGCAATGAGATCTAGTCGGTTCAAGAAGGATTACTGACCGACTAGATGACAATCTAGTCGGTTGGTTCTTCTTCTTGAACCAACTAAGATGCACTAGAAGCCGTGAAATGAAGCGTGAAGCTTCGGGAAAGTTTCTATGGGCTTCTAAGATAATCCTAGCTCTAAGATATAAGCGTTATGAAGATTATAATGTAAGACTTACTCAAGGCTTAACATTCTATGAAAAGAAGCTAGAAGACTATAAAATAAACTAGACAAACCGTCTTCAAAGCTTCAATCCGAATCTCTTGACTTCAATAATGCTCCTAGAGCTTCAACGAAGCTTCATGCACACGATCACGCTCTTTGAGAAGTCTTGAGACGTCGCTTTTGATGTATGTAGAATTTTGGCGACGATCTCCATAACTGCGCTCACAAAGAGTTAGTTCACGATATTTATGTTTGTTCATCATCAAAACCAAATCCAGGGAATCAATACTCAACACACAATACGTGCATTAAGGATCTACAATATTCTTACCACTCTCGTGGTTCGAATGCTCTCAACTCATACCACTCTCGTGGGTTAGAGCTTCGAGGTACTTTGGTGGCTCTATTTGACGCAATGGCGGTAGCCGTCAATTAGTGATATAGTTTGTCGGTGGATCCCATCAAGGCACGAGCCAGGCATGGTTACGTACCTCGGATGAATCCACTAACTCCTTAATTAAATCCATAGGATACTCCTTAAGCTAATCGATTCCACCGACCATGGGCACGATCTCAGTACGAGTTCTCCTAGGGATCTTGCTAGATCAACCATAATACAACCCCATTTATAACCAACGCACCATAAAAATCCCAACTTTACATCTAAATCCTAAGATTCATGGGCTAATCCCTTAGCCCTAGATAGAACTACACATGCATCATAGGAAAAACAATAGAAGATTCAATAATAGCAAGAGAATTCATCCTAGCATGCATCAACGAGATATTCAATCAATAATCACAAAGAAATAACAAAAATATAAATTAAAGAGACAAAAATACTTATCTTGATACAAAGGAGGGGCCTAGGGCATAGCCAAACTCCCCAAAAGATCGTCTCCAAAAAAGCCTCAGAAAGATCAAAAAATTCTCTTTTAAAAAGTATATAAAAGTCTCCACAAAAATCTGTCTAAAAGTCTCCTCTAGAACTCTCCCCTGGCAGCTGCCAAAAATCCTCCTCAAAAACCCTCGCCAAACAAAATCGCGATCTGGACGTACGCGTGGGCCCATGGCGACTCGGTCCGAGCAGGAAGCTACTCGGTCGAGCCATCAAAAAGTTAGATACTTCGTGCACATGTTTGCTCGGGCCGAGCGATGCATGCTCGGTCGAGTAGTCCGGCTGCTCGGTCGAGCAGCCCTCCTGCTTGGTCGAGTACGACAATGAAGTGAGCTTCTCCAAAATCTGTCACTCTCCCAAACCGGACAGAGTAGATTCCGCTCGGTCGAGTAGGAGGTTGCTTGGACCGAGCAGACAACTGCTCGGTCGAGTCGGAGTCGAACGACAACATTTTCTGCTTGTTGCAGCATTTACAGCACTCTGCTCGGTCGAGCAGTCAACTGCTCCACCGAGCAGTGAAATAATTCAGCATCATTTTTTCCCCTGCTCGGTCGTGTAGAATGCTCTGCTCGGTCGAGTAGGTGTCACACAGAATTCAGCAAAATTTCATCACTGCAGCGTCATCTTGCAGAAATTCCACAGGGCTCATCCGACCTCCGATTAGAGTGTTATTAGTGGCGTTGGAACCTTCTTGAAGTCTATTATCTGGGAAAAATATCAGAAAAATAGTGAAAAATCTCATGTGAAAACAGATTTAGAAATAGTGCATGGATGTCCTGTTTTCAGCACTTCGGGTCGCTCGATTCCTTCGCCGCATCATAGTTCGATCACGCGACCTTCTCTCTTGCCACTTCCTTGCTCCAGTATTTTTCTTTGGCATCTCGAGCATGTCATCATGAGTCTCATTGGTGCTCTCATGTCGCCGATCGTCTTATTGACTCCAAATTGCTCCAATATCGCTCCAAATCCCTGAAATGGAATAAACGCTCTGAAAGTCATATTGTTCCAAATAATAGCACAAAAACGTATAAAATGGGGGTATGGAGGGTGAAATTTTTTATGAAGATATGCGATGAAACATGTAAAATAGGAGCATATCAAAATCCCCCAAGCTTACCTCTTACTCGTCCTCGAGGAAGACGAATACGAAGCTCACCGGGAGGTAAAAATAAGAAAACAAAATGGAATACGAAGAAAAGAGGGTCGCTAGATTATTCTCTCATCAACATTCACCATATATCACAATGACTCAGAAAGTAAATCAGACACTACCACAGAGATTTCATATCTTATATAAACGAAGTACTTGAGAGTTAAGAATGAACAAAAGGGGTCTCTCTAGCATTCATACATTTAGTTTATATCAACATCCTATGTTTCATAGCATCGAATATGGATAACATTGGCGACACACTTTTCAATCAGAAGATATAACTGAAGCGTGAAAATTCACACAAATCATGCAACAAAGAATAGAATAAAAATCAAGACATACACATACTCATATCAAATCATAAGAAATCCCCGTAACTAAATTTTTTCGTTAAGGTTTAACATTATCAAACTTTCCCGTTCGTGCACGACTTCATTCTAATGTCATGCTCACTCATGTGGTCAAAAGATTTCTCCCCAAGCTTGAATTAAGGCGTCGCATCTAAAGAAGTATTTGTGGATTTGGAATTTTGTTTTGGTTTAATAGTATATGCATTGCTCCAAGTAATGAAAATTGAGCTCTTCTCTGAATTTTGAGCTTTGTTTCCCTTTTTTTTTCTTTTTGGATTTTTGTAGGAGCAATAGTATTTGTATTTTTGGTTTTTGGCCCCTTTTTGGCTTTTTGGACTTTTTGGAGCAAGCTTTTCTTTTGTTGGGAATTTTTGGGAATGGATGCGGTAGAAATAGCTTTGGGGAGTGAAATCAAGTGACATGTAGAGAATATAAGATATAAGTGGAGAAGGAATGGATATAACGCTCGGTTCACTCAAAAGTGTGCACAAACGGTTCTGTAAAATAATACATCAACTAAACTCGTATAATAGCATGAGTATCCTTAATCATATCAATGAGTGGTGAAGTCAAGCAGTAATATTTTCAATTATATCAAGCATGCAATAAGAATGCGAATAAGAGATGAAAGCAGGGCTTCAGATATTCTAGTGATGCGTGAATCTTGGTGTGTTTCCAATGAAAGCATACTAAATACTACTCTACATATTCAGTTTCAATAAGCTTCATGCACTAGCACTAGAGAGATCATCAAAAGAATATTTTCAAGTACTTATAGGGATTATGAAACTCTCTAAGTAGCATGGTGTGAAAAATAGGCGTTGTGAGAGAGGTGAAAGCATAAGATAAAACATCACATGGAACTTATCTAGCAAAAGAAAGAGAAGAAAATAGAGAAATAAAAATAGAAGAAAGAAATAAAAGAAAAACAAGCATGCAATTTGATGCATGAACACACATAAAAGGAAAATAAGATGGAAAAAACATAAAAGATGATGCAAATAAAAAATTTGAAAAAATTCTAAAAATCCTAAAATAAAGAAAAAACTGCAACTAAATGGCATGGAAATACACTCCCCCAAGCTTAAACTTCACATTGTTCTCAATATGATCATAAAAAGAAAAAGGTGAGGAACAACGATAAATAGGGAAGAGGTGAATGAAAAATAATGAAATGAATGACATGAAATCCTAATGCAACTACATGCACATGCAATGATGCATGAGAGCGCTTTCTCCCAAGCTTATACCAAACAATCTTATTCAAATGAATTGATCAAAAAGGTCACGGCTTCGCTAAGTGGAATCAAGTCAAACGAATAAGGAAGTGAGTATTCACTTGAATGAAATGCTCGATGGTGGTTGGCAAAATGGCAGGACATATCAAAATACGAAGATGGCAATTAATAAAAATAATGGGTTCGGGGTGTAAAAGATTTTTGTGGCCGACATAAGAGGTGTTATTTATTCAAGCAAATCTATACGGTCCTCTCGATGTCGAGAGGATTCATGTTTATTGAAATCATAAAATACTACACTACTGGATTGATATCACCTATAGCAAAAGACGGATCTAGAATCTTTGCCGGTGCAGGTAGTTGCTCTATCTGCACTTTCTGTGGCTCCGCCAGGGACCTATCTCCACAGGCTCCATCAGATTCCAGCAATGCGGCTCCAAGCATCTCTCCAAGGACTCCACCTGTACCCTGGAAGAGATAAACCACATCAATCTGATGTGGATAATTTTTCCCCAAAATAAATGTATTCCAAAGAGGGTCACCAACACAAGTATTTAAAATTAAGCATGGTTGAAAACACTTCCCCGGAAATAAATCTCTATGCTCGTGCACCACGTCGATCAACTCCTCGTTGGTTTCCTCTGGTTCCTCAGGCAATTCTGGCATAATAGAGTGGGTCTCGTCAGGGTGCTCCTCATCATCGTCAGACTCATCCCAGCGCGCCTCCTGATCATATTCAACAGCGTCCATGTATGCTAACTCCTCGCCCTCCTCCTCGTATACGTCCCATTATACCGCTTGATCATATGTATGTGTATCCTGTAAAAGGTGCAATGAGTCATTGAAGTCCGAATCATAATAAACATCATACACAGGAGGGGAATCAAATGTAAAGGGCGAGGAGGTGAAGAGATCTCCCTGAAGGAGAGCAGTAAGCTCTGGGGGGTGGTCCTCAGAGTCAGTGGAAGGACGAGGTGGCTGCAGAAGCTCTAAAGGAGAGGGTGATGCTCGGGATCCTCATGAATGGCTGTGTCCTCGTCCCGACGCACGACCTCCTCGACGAAAGTCCCCCCCTCTGGCTCCGCATGCAGTATGTAAAATAAATATAGCTCGGCCTCCTCGCAAAGCACTGCTTCGGCCTCCTCCTCAGGTTCCTCTGGAATGGTAGGCAAAGTGAATTTCATCTTCACCTTTCTACGCCTATGTCTTCGTTTCTGTCCTGGAACTCGAGGCATATGATTGCATGGCTTGGCCATCTCAGTAGTAGGTGCAGGTTGCTCTATGGGCTCCTGTATCTCGGCCACAGTATAGAAGTGGGTCTTGTGCCCCTGAACAAGAGCGTAGACTCCATCATCAATTGTGCCTGTGGAAAAGATACGATAAGTAATAAACTTTTGAAATCCAAGCTCAAAAGGGTCACCTGCCGTTATCATTAATGGACCGGTGCATCGAACTGCGTCCACGATGCTTCTCAATATGTCCATATATGTGTCCTCCTCTGACAGCTCAGATGTCTCTATTTGTGAAGTGTTAATGGTGTAAAGGTGGATATGATCACCTTCAAGTGAAGCATACACTCTGTCTATGATAGTACCTGCATCAGAGACATTAGCCATAACAAAATCGATGAATGCTTGGTCGGATAATTTACCTACCGTAACGGTTAGCGAACCGGTAGATCAAGCATCATCTATCATTTGCTCCAAGGTCGCTGCCAACTGTAGATCACTGAACTTTTCCACTTGCATCCTCTTCATAAAATCCAGTTAGGGTCCCTTTAGTCTTCTAGCAAAGATATCAAGTAGCCTGGAACCATCCCACTCATGGTCTGACTCCTTATGGAACATCCCTAACATTCTTTCGAACTTGCACAATGCCTCTCTAAAGGACTCTCCATCAGCATGATAGAATGTAGCGAGGTATCTATAGGACCGTTTAGAACCTGGTCGTGTCTTTGAAAGTACCATCGCTGCATCAACTGTACCTGATCAAGAAAAATAGACAACTTGGAAAAGACGTTAGTGGTACAAAGACAGATAAAGATAATAATAATATCAGGTGGTGGGGAAAAATCTCTCGGCTTTTTTATTCAAAATTTTTTTATATTTTTTATATTTTATTTTTTTCGCAATCTAATCAACCTAATCGTGGTAAATAGATAATATGGCGGAACGCCTCCCCGACAACGGCGTCATAAACTTGATCGATGCGTCCAGAATGTAACTCTAGATCGACCTAGTAATGGCGCGAATTACACGGAGATAAATCCCCGGCAACGACGTCATAAACTTGATGCGTTCGGAATGTAACCCCGAACGATGTCGTTAACCGCAAGTGCACGGTATAGTGGCAAGCGGGTATCGAACACGAGGAAGCAGTGCTATACAACCTATCTACTCGAAGGTTGAGCTAGACTTGCGGGTTTATTGGTGGATGTGGAGTATGGAGTGTCGTAATGATGGTGGATACGAAAGTCGTGTCACTGGATGTCGCAAACAAAGTTGTCACACAAAGAAAGAAAGAAAAGACTAGGGCTTTAGGGCTCACCACTAGGACCGTTGGATGTCGACGCTAGGCTAGGACTTCTACGTTGCGTTGGTTTAATTGGGGGATCGTAGCATCTAGAATGTAGAATTCATGTTTCTAAACACCATGAATCTTACGTATCACATTAGTCCATAGGTGCGCACAATACGTGCTTAAGGATCTACAATATTCTTACCACTCTCGTGGTTCGAATGCTCTCAACTCATACCACTCTCGTGGTTTAGAGCTTCGAGGTACTTTGGTGGCTCTATTTGACACAATGGCGGTAGCCGTCAATTAGTGATATAGTTTGTCGGTGGATCCCATCAAGGCACGAGCCAGGCATGGTCACGTACCTCGGTTGAATCCACTAACTTCCTACTTACCTAATTAAATCCATAGGATACTCCTTAAGCTAATCGATTCCACCGACCGTGGGCACGATCTCAGTACGAGTTCTCCTAGGGATCTTGCTTGATCAACCAAAATACAACCCCATTTATAACCAACGCACCATAAAAATCCCAACTTTACATCTAAATCCTAAGATCCATGGGCTAATCCCTTAGCCCTAGATAGAAATACACATGCATCATATGAAAAATAATAGAATATTCAATAATAGCAAGAGAATTCATCCTAGCATGCATCAACAAGATATTCAATCAATAATCACAAAGAAATAACAAAAAATATAAATTAAAGAAACAAAAATACTTATCTTGATACAAAGGATGGCCTAGGGCATAGACAAACTCCCCAAAAGATCGTCTCGAAAAAAGCCTCATAAAGATCAAAAAATTCTCTTCTAATAAGTATATAAAAGTCTCTGCAAAAATCTGTCTAAAAGTCTCCTTTAGAACTCTCCCCTGGCGGTTGCCAAAAATCCTCCTCAAAAACCCTTGCCAAACATAATCACGATTTGGATTCACACGTGGGCCCACGGCGACTCGGTCCGAGCAGGAAGCTGCTCGGTCGAGCCGTCAAAAAGTCAGATACGTCGTCCACTTGTTTGCTCGGGCCGAGTGATGCATGCTCGGTCGAGTAGTCCGTTTGCTCGGTCGAGCAGCCCTCCTGCTCGGTCGAGTACGATAGGGAAGCGAGCTTCTCCAAGATATGTCGCTCTGCCAAACCAGACAGAGTAGATTCCACTCGGTCCATTAGGAGGTTGTTCGGACCGAGCAGACAACTGCTCGGTCGAGTCGGAGTCGAACGGCTGCATTTTCAGCTTGTTGCAACATTTACAGCACTCTGCTCGGTCGAGTAGTCAACTGCTCGACTGAGCAGTGAAATATTCAGCCCAAAAACATGATTGAGCATCATTTTTTGCCCCGCTTGGTTGAGTAGAATGCTCTGCTCGGTAGAGTAGGTGTCACATAGAATTCAGCAAAATTTTAGCACTGTAGCATCATCTTGCAGAAATTCCACAGGGGTCATCTGACCTCCGATTGGAGCATTTTTGGTGGTGTTGGAACCTTCTTGAAGTCTATTATCTGGGAAAAATATCAAAAAATAGTAAAAATCCCAGATGATAGAAAATTTAGAAATAGTGTATGGTTGTCCTGTTTTCAGCACTTCGGGTCGCTCGATTCCTTCGCCGCATCATAGCTCGATCACACGACCTTCTCTCTTGCCCCTTCCTTGCTCCATTATTTTTATTTTGCACCTCGAGCATGTCATCATGAGTCTCATTGGTGCTCTCACGTCGTCGATCATCTTATTGACTCCAAATTGCTCCAATATCACTCCAAATCCCTGAAATGGATTAAACGCTCTGAAAGTCATATTGTTCCAAATAATAGCACAAAAGCATATTAAATGGGGGTTTGGAGGGTGAAATGTGTCATGAAGATATGCGATGAAACATGTAAAATAGGAGCATATCAAAGCCTGAGAAGCCGGAGAAGCAAAAGGGGGTTGCATTTCATGCTAAGTAGGAGCCAATCAAATGGATGAAAAAATTCCATCGAGAAGATCCTAATGAAGAAGATGAGCTAGAAGAGGCGAGTGGAGAAGAAATTGAGGATCTTGCCTAGCAATTCAAGGCATTCCTCAAGTGCAAGCAAGGTAAATCTTTGTCAAAGTTTGCCTCCAATTCTAACAAGGTTCCTACTTGTTACACTTGCATTGGAAAAGGTCACCTATCCAACGAAATGCCCTTCCAAACCCAACAAAGAGACTTACAAGTGTAAAAGAAAGAAGCATAGGAAAGGGAAGTCCATGTTCAAAAATCACAAGATGGGGCTTGTCGGGACATTTGATGATTCGAGTGACGATACATCAAGTAACGAAGAAAAGGATGACAAGGAGGAAGCTCATGCGTGCTTTGTGGTAATTGATGTTCCTACACCAATCCCCTCTTGCTCAAATGAAGATGAGTTAGAAGCTTGGCTCAACTCATGTGAGGAATTGTGCCTCATGGCTATCGAGGAGGAGTCATCATCAAGTCCTAGCAAGGAAGAAGAAGAAGATGAGATTGAGGAGAAGATCTCATAGGAGGAGCTTGAATATCGTTTCGATATAGTCTCCGAAAAAGCTAGTAAGTGCATCAACTCTTACAATAAATTAAAAGCAAAATATAAGATTGCTAAGAGTAGATTGCATGAACTAGAAGTTGCTAGTTTAATCAATGATGAAATGCATGATTGTGACACTAGTGAGAGAGACACACTTCTCTCTTAAGTTAAGGAATTGCGTTTGACTAATGATAATCTTGTTACTCAAAACCTTAGCTTAGAAACTCGCATTCAACAACTTACGTTGAAATGTGAAGAGGAATCCCATAAGCTCAAAAGATTTGTGTATTCTAGGGATTCACTCCATCGTTTTCTTGAAAAACAGCATCTGGCAAACCATATATGAGGCTTAGGATATATTCAAAATGTGGTACCCAACCCCACCTCTAATTCCTCTTATGGTGCTAATATAAGAAATATTGCTAAAGCACCTAAGAAGAATCACCATGCCTTCTTGTATAACAATAACATCAACAAGAAGCATGTAAATCACAAGGTAATGAGGAAGAATGAAAACTCTTCATTTTTTGCTAAGAAGCAAAATCCTCATTCTATGCAGGCCAAGAAATTCTCTTCTACACCTAAGCATGCCACATCTACCTCTCTTACAAAGGCAAAACCCTTGCCTAGGAAATCATCGAGTTTATGGATTCCCACTAAGGTTAGTGTGCAAGAAAGGAATAGTTACATCAACTCTCAAGTTAGGAATGTGATCACCTCATGTTATTATATTAGGAAATTAAACTCCGCTTGGGTTTGGTTCCCTAATGTTTATGTTCCTCACACATATACATATTGCATGGGTATTGTGCTTAAATGTTTATTTATTAGCATACCCATTGTTTGTTTGTGTTTCATGATTTTGAAAATATTTTCAAACTTATTTTTCATGAAAATGGGGACATTGGGGAATACATTGTTATATATGCAAGTTTACTAATCATGTGTATGACAATGTGGGAGTTATTAAATCTAATATGTTAAAATATTTTAAAACTTATTTTAACTCTCATTTCGGGTTTTGATAAAGCTCATTATTTTACAATTGGTTATTATGGTCTTGATCTTGACCAATTGATATTACCAACATGCTTCATGTTATACTTTGTTTTGGCAATGTCATTGTGTATCAATGAAGCTTGATTTTTCCATATCTATTGTCTTGATACACTTTAGGCCCATGGCTCCAATATATGTATATCAATTGGTAAAGAGGATTATCTACCAAGATTCTTTGTCTACAATTGGTATTACCTCAATTGTTAGAGATTATTTATCTCCTACTTTACAGTTGGTATTAGATCCTAGAAGTCAAAATTTGACCATTTCTATGATCTAGGAGGAGCATGTGATAGTGATTGATACCCACTAAATTTTATATTTGGTATCATACATTTCTTTACTCTTGCATATTGTCACATCTTTGATTAAGATGCTAAGGGAGATATTATTGATGTCCACCTTTTTAACGATGTCAAGGGGGAGAGATATATGCATTATGTAAATGTAATTCTTGTATTTCATACATA
Source organism: Scilla litardierei (assembly GCA_030789695.1). Taxonomy (NCBI): domain Eukaryota; kingdom Viridiplantae; phylum Streptophyta; class Magnoliopsida; order Asparagales; family Asparagaceae; genus Scilla; species Scilla litardierei. The sequence goes on along the minus strand of CM061140.1, from coordinate 40,218,040 downwards.
CGTATTTGAGGAGAGATATATGGGATTGTATAAACCATTCATGTATACATGATATTTTCTATTGCAATTGGTTTATGTAATCCATGCATATTATATGTCACCATGATATCTCATTATTTCATTTGGTATAATGAGTATTTACAATTGTGTATCTCATTTTACAATTGGTGCATATAAGTAGGGGGAGCTCATTAGCATTGTGCTTTATTTCTTTATGTTTTACATAATGTGTGTCATCATTAAAAAGGGGGAGATTGTTGAGTATTGGTGTTTCATACCAATGTTATTTTGATGATGATCACAACATTATGTTATTGCTAATGACTCTTTTGTTTTAGTCTCATAGTTAACCTTTCAAGAACATCATTTTTGAAGACTAAACACTTGGTGTAAGGATGGACATCAAGTGGAGAATGGCCAAAGCTTGGACTCAAGGGGTGTCAAAGCTTGGAGATGATGGGGAGCATCAAGGCATCAAGATTGAAGTCATAGACTCTAAGGAAAGCATTGTAATCCATGTAATATTTCCGTTATTGCTTTCTCTCTCGTTTGAGTCTAGGTTTAATGTAATGCCTTGATAGATGGTCTACTCATTCATACATATGCATTTAACCATCTTAGTGAGCCTTAGGATTATCATAGAATCCAACCCAATAGGCTCATCATGACCAAAGACTCATTTGGAGTCTCTGGTTCTCCTACAGTCGCCTGCTGATGGATTCACAGTCGACTGGGTGATTCCAGTCGCCTGTCGAGCCTTCTACAGTCGACTGTGATGCACTGCTCAAGTCAACATTTTTATTGACTCTACTTGAGCTTTTCGCGTCAATCGACTGATGATCAATTTACAGTCGCCTGTATATTTACAGTCGCCTGTGGAATGGTTAACAGTCGTCTGAAAGGCGTAAGTGCTAATATTGCATCTTTCTATTTTTCTCCATCTCCTGCAGCAGTCGATGGATAAAAGATTTACAGTCGCCTGTCTATTTTACAGTCGACTGTATTCTTGTCATCAGTCGCCTGTATGCTTATTGGGAGAAAGAGTGCAACTCTCTGTTTTATTCCACCCCCTACAATAGTCGCCTGCGGAAGGTTTTAGAAGCGCATGTCCTGTTTACAGTCGATTGTATTGACTTCATCAGTCGACTGTCAAAGCTCAGATTATAGCCGTTGGATATTTTCTAGCCGTTGGACAGTCGACTGTCATTTGATCATCAGTCGACTGTCAGTGACATTTCTGCCCAGAAACTAGCCGTTGCAGCTTTTTGTTTTTGGCTGTTTCCTTGTGTTTTGAGAGTTGGTATAGGGTTCCTATATATATGAGAGGGCTGAGTGCATAGGAACCTTCTTGATGCTATTGAAAATCCTTAGAGATTAATTAAGCCACTCTCAAACTCTCTCATTTCCCTCTTTGAGCTCAATATCCTCTTCATGCATTGAAGTCAAGCTCAAAGGAAATCATCCAAGTGCTTTCAAGATAATCTCAACACTTGGAGATCCTCTTTCATGCCTTGCATTCATATATGAGTAAGTACATCTCTTGGCATAGGTAAGAGTATTTGTTTTACTTAGTGTTTTCTTGTTACACTAATTCTCTTAGTGTGAATTAGTCTCTCTCTTTGTGGGAGTATTTCTCTTAGTGGGAATAGGATATTCTCTCAGTGGAAATAACTCTCTTTGTGGGAGTAACTCTCTTTGTGGGAATTTGGTGTCCTAGTGTAGGGCTAACCCTAATTCTCCAAGTGGGAATTAGTAATTCTCTAGGTGGGAGTTTGACCCTTGTGTAGGGTTGGTTTGGGTCCTTGTGTAGGACAAATTCCTCTTGGTGAGGTGTCAGACTTGTATTCACTTCTCTTTGTGGAAATTATAGTGAATATTGGTGTGGCTGGACATACCCAAGTTTGGGGAACCAAGGTAATTATTTTTGTTTGCGTTTGGATTAATTGTGTCGATTAATTCCTCTTGCATTTATTATTCCGCATTTGCATGTTTAATTTTAATTGGATAATTTATTGCCATTACACTATTCACCCCCCTCTAGTGTGTTGTTGTTAGTATTCAAGGGTAAGGCGATCCTTACACTAATCATATGTCTAACATGCAAATAGAGGTAAAAATAGGGATCTCCTTAAATAATGTCATCATCTCATATCAAGCTCATGTAGTTCATAGAATCTAATATAAAAAGAGTTGGCAATGCACTTTTCAATCAATAGATACACATGGAGCATATAGAAATCAAACACACATGCAATAGAGAATGGAAAGAATCATGCTATTCAGATATCAACTTCGAATCATAAAAACTCTCCAAAAACTAAAGTATTTCATAAAGTGCAAGCATTATCAAATCTCCTCGTTGTGCACCGTCTCGACTCTAATGGTACACTCACTCATATGATCAATTGGTTCACCCCCAAGCTTAGCTTGAGGCATCGCATCTAGGAGTAAGATATGAAATTTATTTATTTCTTTTTCCCACTATATGTGATAGCTTCTAATAAAAGGATACAAAACGATTTTATTTCTTTCTTTTCTTTCTTTTTCTTTTCTTTTTCACTTTTTCACATTTTTTCAGTTCATTTTATTTAGAAGCTATATATTTCTTTTTGAGATTTTTGGGAAGTGAGATGCGGTAAGGGTAGCTGTAGGGGGTGAAACCAACTGATATGTAGATAATTATAAAGATATGTGGAGAATGAAAATAATGAATCACTCGGTTCACTCATAAGAGGTGCACAACGACTCAATATGATAATACTCTAACTAAACTCATAACTAGCATGGATATTTTCATTCACCTAGATAGATACTAAAAAGCATGCAGTAATAAGCACAATGACATCAATCATGCAAACAGAAGTGAATAAGGTAGAAAGCAGATGCTCCAAGTGTTCTAATGATACGTGAACATAGGTGCATTACCCAATATAGCGCTACTAGATACTATTTCATGCATTTGATTTTCAGTTCATATCAGGCATTAATTCAGATAGATCAGCAAAAGAATATGCACGCATATAGAAAGTAAAACTGAAACTACCCTAAATAGCATGTCAACGGTAAAAGCACCGTGAGTAACTATTGGGGCTACGAGAAGTATCATCATGCAGAACATCCTTAGCATGAAAATAGGAAAATGAAAAGAGGGATGCATGCATGGCAAAGAAAGAAAACGTGATGCAGAATGAGAAAAAAGATAAAGAGGTGGAAAAGTAAACTAAAAAAGCCGAAAAGGGAGGAAAATATAAATGAAAAATGAAAAATAAAGTGGTAGCGCTCATCCCCTAAGCTAAACCCAGCAGTGTCCTCACTGCTGAGAAAACGATAGTAGGCGGGAGATGATGCTAAATTATTTCGAGCGGGCCCCCCTCCGCCTTAAGGCAGCCAACGCGCGCGCAATAATTAAAAAAAATTTAAAAAAACCAAACGCACGCGGAGAGGGCCGGCCCGCTCCCAAAATTTTCGCAGGCGCGCGCAGCTCCCAGCGGAGCGGGCGAGCGGAGCGGGTCAGGGAGCCCAAACCCGACCCGCAACGCCTTAGAAAGGAGTGGCATGTGCGAAATTGAGGATCTTCTTCGTTTTTACTGTTCCAGAAGCTGTTTTCTAGGGTTGGGGGGGGTCTTCTTCCTCCCTAAGGCTAGGGATAGGGTTGGAGGCCATTGGAGGATGATGGAAGCTTGGAGAAGGTGCTCAAGAGAAAGGGGGGCTTAATCTTAGAGAGATTTTGGGTGAAATCTCCCCTTTTCCTTGTGTATTTTGCATTTCTCTCTTTGTATTAAACTTGATTTGAATTTGATAATGAATCTCATTTTGTTTAGTATGATTAAGTATTGTTGATTGGATTGGGTTGTGATTCATCTAGATTGATTGTTAATTTTAGCTTTAATTTCCTCTTGCTCATTTTAAATGTTGATGTTGGGTGATTATTAGGGCACATTGTAATTAGCTAAGACCCAAGTGGGCACTCTTAGAGAAGAGACCATGATCTTAATTTGATTAGTGCCATAATAATACTTCCATCTCTATTGCAAACTATGGTATGCTTAAATGTTAAATTTTCCGATTGGGCTTCCTTAGCCGGATGACCAATTGAGTTATATGCGGTAATTTGAGCTTATTAACACCAATCTTAGTGAACCCACAACCCATACTTTCTCTCCTAGCTGTCCTACATCCTCATTTGGTTCTCTAACCCTACCAATTTAGGTAGATTTTTGTTTTCACCACACTTTTTTCCCACACTCATCCACTGTTAGCGAGTTAGTTGTAACACGCTTTATCTTTTGTTATCGATCAATTTTGTGAATGTAGAATGACTTGTCCCTGTGATCCGACCCGGTACTCACCGGTTATTTTTTTGCATTGACACTCCTACGCTTGGGAGTGGAAGGCGTGCACTTGCGCGTTTTCTGAGTCAACCAATCACACGCTTTGAGAAGTCTTGAGACGTCGCTTTTGATATACGTATACTTTTGGCGACGATCTCCATAACTGCGCTCACAAAGAGTTAGTTCACGATATTTATGTTTGTTCATCATCAAAACCAAATCCGGGAATCAATACTCAACATTCTTCCCTTTCTGATGATGACAAACCAACATAAATAATAATCAATAATAATGATTCAAATGAAATTTACTTACTCCCCCTGCATTGATGACACGTTAATTCCATATAAATTAATAGTCATAAGCATCAAGCAGACGAGTAAAGTATAAAATGTGAATCCAATTATTGAAATTTAGGATCTAAATCCATTTTTATATCTTAACTCCCCCTGAATCTAACATATCAAATTAGATTCATGGTAAAATGCTTTAAATTATCATTTAGCATATTGTCATTATTAATTCTCTCCCCCTTTGGCATTAGCAAAAAGAGCGGGAGGAGATCAACGACAACATCAATGGCTAAAATAAAAGCACGAGAGTCGAAGAATACGACCACGGTCCAAATGACACCAATGTAAAATACCAAATGTACAATACCAAAGAAAATCAAAGCGTGCCAACGAGACCATAGTCGAAAATCGAAATCATCAAAACTCAAATCAATTTCATATATTGAGTTATGGAATATACTTTCCAATATCAACATTCTTATTGAATTTAGTGCATGGAAAACAATTCTATGCTATCATAGAAACAATTCTATTAAATCAATATAATCGTCGAGCGACGAAGTCAATATCAGAGACATAAATACAATGTGCACAAGAAACGAATGTCAACATGATGCACACATCATACAACACCAAATGTCACAACATCGATCGAAAGGATCACAAATCTAAATGAAGTGTGCGATGTGAGGTGACAAGGTGATTAAAACAATATACAATCAATAACATGCAACAGTGTTATGCCAAAAATAGAGAAAGAAACTTCGAAAAATTTATGACATATACAAATCTAGTACTAGCATGCATTCCAAAAGAGATACTCACTAAATGAGTCAATAATAAGCATGGAATTCCATGAGCATGAGAAAGATAAGTACATAATCATAAGCTCAAAACTAGCATCAAGATATGCATACAAAGTGACATCTACATGCATTCAACACACATGGATACCAAAAGTAAGACTATACTTACAACATTAAGCTCCCCCTACCTTGGTGCATCACTTAAGCACCATCAACTCCAATTGAACGAAAGAATTTGCAAATCAAGGAGTTGGTAGGGTTGGTATCCCACGGTGGATTGAACCTAGAAAACACTATTTGGAGCTAAATATTTGATTTGTTGCTCCTTCTCTTATTCTTGAGTACCTGAAGATAAGAATATCATTCCATGGTACCCAAGGACATTGGGTCCTAAGAGATTAGACCTTTGGAAGCCAAGTCCAATTGGACTTAGACTTCCCAACAAAATCATCATTATGCACAACATTCATGAAATACGAATTAATATATGCTTGTTTTTCATGCATGCTTGTGTCCTTTGGGCCCCAAATGGTGAATGTCTTGGGAGACCTATTCCTATTGGGAGCATGCATACGTTGTTGATGTCTACGTGATGCATGTGGCCTACGAGGAAATGGCCTAGGAAATGCATGTCGAGGATATGCATATGGCACATGATGAAATGGTGCATGATGATAATTGTTCATATGATAGTGATGTGGATGAACATATGCATGTGGATGAACACGTGCGTGAGTGTGTTTCACATTGTGTGCACGTGCCCGTGGATATGGTGCATAAAAATCATCATACTTGTGAATATGTGGAGTAGGAGGTGCGTTCCTACGTGGCATGGTATTGGTGTACATAAATGCATGACCCTTCTTTGGAGGTCCACCCAAAGTGGGTTTCTTTCCAAACGGGGGTGTGTACCTAGTGGAAGCACCATTGGTAGAAGAACTATCCATGTGGTGTTTACTCCCACTAGTTGAGGCTTCGGAAGATGGCCTAACAAAGGTCGTGACCAATTTGGATGAGTCTCCCATCTTACATCCCAAGCCAATGTGATGATTGGCCGGAAGTAAGTCATTTAGGATATTATCCAAATGGCCCTTACCTTTATTGAATTTATTAATTCGGCCTAATGTGTACTCATACTTCTCGGTGAGAGAATGCATAGAAGCATCCAAGGTGGACACTTGCGATGTGAGTACATAAACACGTGACTTGAGATTCTCATTCTCAATATTCAAAGTTGAGTTTCGAGAAATCCAATCCGCTATCTTGTGTTCTTCCGAATCCTCAATATGAACATGCTCAAGTTGAGATTTGAGATTTACGAACTCATTTCTCAACCCTTCAACAACGGTGTCGTTGTTGATGATGATAGGCTTAGGTGAGGTTTGGATACTAGTTAGCTCATTTTTAGTCTTAACATATCTACTAGCCAATTTAGAAAACATAGACCAAAGTTGTTCATTAGCTAATATAAGTTCATTCATAGTTACCTCATCGCCTTCATCATCTCTTTCATCCTCGCTTTCATCGGAGGAGGTCTCTTGATCATGTTCCTCTTTTCCCATGAAGCACATGTGTGCTTTCTCCACTTGCTTATCATCCGACTCTCCACTTGAGGAGTCATCTTCCGAGTCGGTGAATGAGCCGACAAGCCCTTTCTTGTACCATGTCTTGTACTTTCTCGACTTGTCGTACTTGGGTGCCGTCGACTTCTCCTTGTGTTTGTTGAGAGGACAATCCGGCTTGATTTGTCCTGGCTTGTTGCATTTATAACACACAGGAGCGGAGGCATTAGTCGGACTAAATTTAGCTTTGTTCTTGAATTTACCCTTTCGGAAGAATCGGTCGAACTTCTTTGCCAAATCGGCCAAAGCTTCTATGTCCAACTCGTCTTCCGATTCTTCATCATCGGTAGATGTAGATGGATCGGCCTTGAATGTAATCGTCTTTTTCTTTGGCACGTCTTGCTCCAAGTAAGACTTTATCTTTTCATGCATCTTGATCTTACTGTCCTTGCGTACCTCATAAGACAACAAGGTACCCATTAGTTGTACGACAGTATACTTATTCATATCGTTACCTTCCTCGATGGCGAAGGTACGCTTTTCCCAACAAGAAGGAAGTCCGTCAATAATCTTCACGACTTTCTCCTTTTGGGTATAGTTCTTCCCAAGAGCTTCCAATTCGTTGGATAAATCCACGAAGCGAGCATATTACTCCTTCATACTTTCACCCTGTTCCATGTGAAATAATTCGAACTCTTTGTTAGCAACAACGAGTTTAGAGTCCTTTACCGTACTCGTTCCTTCGTGCAAGATGAGGAGTTGGTTCCAAATTTGATATGCACTCTTACATGTGCATATCTTGTTGAAGTCTTCGGGCTCCAAAGCACATTGCAAGGCATTCATTACCTTGGCATTATTTACCTCCGCGGCGACCTTCGCGGTAGTCCACTTCGCGAAATCTTGTTCGGCGGGCTCGACATACTCCGTCAACGTAGCTCTCCATAGTGATGTGCTCCGGAGGAACGTTTCCATCCGGTATTTCCAGTACCCGTAATTGGTACCGTTGAAGAAGGGAGGCCTATTTGAGGAGTGTCCTTCCATCACCAAAGAAGCTCCTTCACGGTTCTTGAAAACATTGTAGTCGTTGTTTGTCATAGCTATGAACTTGGCTCTGATAGCAAATGTAATGCCTTGCGTAGCTACTGCACAAGTACTGGGGGGTGAATAGTACTTTAAAATAATCAAGAGTATTATTCTGAATTATTGTGTAAACACACAAACAACAATGTGGAATAACTACAAACAACAAGAATAAAAGACAATGCAAACAATCGATATAACGGGTTCGGATCCACCCAAGTCTCACCGACTTGCTCCCGGTGATCCTACGTCCCAACCACCCGGAACCCCTCCGGATACTTGAGTTAGAAACCACTAACCCAAGTTTTGCACTATGAAATTCTTGTAGAAAAACCTCTACAAGACCAAATCATACACAAATGAACATGTGACTCCCACAACCCGTGATCACACACTTCTCTCACAAACCGAGAGAACAACTTGCAAAAGCAAAGTAAATGAAACAACGAAATACTTACCAACAAAATCCTATGCCTTGAGTAAACTTACCAATATTAGGGCAAGAAGGATTTTGAGGAAGAAGAAGTCTCCAAACCCTAGCTCCAAGAAGTTGACCAGCAATGGAAGCGTAGGGTGGAGTTGGTGACCTTGAATCAAGCTCTTAGCTTGAGAGGCTCACAATGGAGAGAATCTCTCTTGAGGAATTATGGCTCAAGAAGTTGAGGGAGAGATTCTTGTGAGAAGAGAGAGCTTGGAAATAGAGTTGAATGGCTCCTCTTTGATTTCTCTAAACCTCTAGAATATCAGACTTGAATGCCTTGAAGAAGCCCTTCAAGTATATATAGGATAGAGAGAAAGAGAGAGAAAGATTCGTGCAATAAATGCTCCAACGGCTCTATTCTGAAGCAGCTTAATCAGTCTAAGAAGGATCACTGACCGATTAGTTTCTCAACTAGTCGGTCGGTGATTCTTCATGGACCGACTAAGAGGATGACAGCCAAGAATATAAAGTTCTGGACGATAGAACTAGTCGGTCTAAGAAGACTTGCCAACCGACTAGTTTGACAACTAGTCGGTCGGTGAGTGTTCTTTGACCAACTAAGAGTTGAAATACGATAGGCTGTCAACAAGGAGAACTAGTCGTTCTAAGAACACATTCCAACCGATTAGTTTCTCAACTAGTCGGTCGATGATTGTTCTTTGACCGACTAACGATAAAAAGGTAGCTCAGGCTGTGAAAATGAAGATATAACTAGTCGGTCTAAGAAGGATTCCTAACCGACTAGTTTGACAACTAGTCGGTCGGTGAACCTTCTTGGACCGACTAATTGGTCAACAGTGAATGAGCTGAGTTGAGCAAGGAGATCTAGTCGATTCAAGAAGGATTGCCGACCGACTAGATTGCCATCTAGTCGGTTGGTTCTTCTTCTTGAACCAACTAAGATGCACTAGAAGCCGCGAAATGAAGCGCGAAGCTTCGGGAAAGTTTGTAGGGGCTTCTAAGATAATCCTAGCTCTAAGATATGAGCGTTATGAAGATTAAAACGTAAGACCTACTCAAGGCTTAACATTCTACGAAAAGAAGCTAGAAGACAATAAATAAAACTTGACGAACCGTCTTCAAATGCTTCAATACGTATCTCTTGACTTCAATAATGGTCCTTGAGCTTCAACGAAGCTTCAGGTACACGATCACGTGCTTTGAGAAGTCTTGAGACGTCGCTTTTGATATACGTATACTGACGTGTCGCGCGTGTGTGCCCCCGGTTCGCTTGGCCGCGAATGGCCGGGGGACCCGCGTGACAGGGTTTAGATATTTGTAACCGCAAGCGCACAGTGTTGTAGTGTGGCTTGGGGGTCGAACACAGGGAGGCTAGGATGTGCTTGTGTCAAGGAGGACCAAAATCACCCCGTGGGCGAGCTAGCCCGAATCGGTTGGTGGGTTGTCACGGAAAGGAATGCAAGGTATGAACAATAAGAAAATAAACCCGGGACTTTGGTTTCCAGTCCAATGAGCGACTCTCGCCGATGCGGCCTACGGGTAGGATGGCGATCGGAATTAGGGTCTAATGGTGAGACGTTGCCTCTGAAAGTGGTACAGGCATCCCATGGGCCTGATATTCCGGTCGGTGCCCAAGATGATACACCGGACTTCCCGGATTCGATCAGTGGGCACTCCCGTGTCCATTAACACTGATCGATTTTGGGATCACTAAGCTTGCAACGATAACTCCCAACGTCTCATCCTGCCGCTCCCGCACGCTAGGATTCGGCGTCTACGCTAAGGGCGTGAGCTATGGCTAGGGAGTCAACCGCCAAGTTTATTCCCCTTTGGCCCAACGGTCAAAGGCGGTCTTTTTCCCGCCGATGACAATGAAACACCCCACGTAACCGTTAGATTCCTAATCCCTATCGATTTCCTAACCCTATGGATGCATCGGGAAGAGCCCCCGAAGGGGTTTCCACCAAAATCCCAGATTTGGGAACTACTCACAAATATTCATTAAAAAGCGATCTAAACAAAAATGAACCGTTGAAATCATAATCAGACGATTGGAATGCGAAGGAAATAGAGCAATTAAGATAATACTAAAGTTTAAGAAAGATCTAAAAACTTATAACAGAAGAGTAATTACAGCCGTCACAGTAGGAGAAAACAGTAAAAACTAACAGCTCCATCGTTTCTGGAACCTTAGGGGTCCTATTTATAGGATCTCGTATCACCCGATCGGTTGACAAGTCAACCGATCGGGTGATTCGTTACAGATAATAAACAGAAAACGGCGAACTTTCACCCGGTCATATGAACCGGTCGGTTGAGTTCTTGGAGTGACCGGTTGGATCTTGGCGCCATCGGGTGAAGGGATCGGTTGGGTGCCCGTGTCTTCGGCTCCTCAGCATCAGCTACAGATGAACCGATCAGGTGAGAGTCACCCGATCGGTTGGAATTTGGCTTGAGAAGACAGAGAGTTGGCCCCCGTTGAACCGGCCTGTGAACCGGTCGGGTGACTTTCACTTGAGCTCCGACTGAGACCGGGTGGTGCACGCGTGCATCACCCGATCGGTTGGAGATGACCAACCGACCGGGTGAGGGGCTGAAAGATGTATTCTTTGTCGTTTGACCCCCTGGATCACGCGTGACGCCTCCCGTTGCTCCGGGGACTTGAGATATCGTCGTTAAACGTCCCCTACTTGGGCAATCTCCTGCAAACATGGAGAAACAAAGAAAAGTGAAAGAAAACGAGAAAATACGAGAAAACGAATAAAAGACGGCGGAAAAATACGGAGAAACACAAAAGAAAACGTGCGTGAATATATGAAATGTATACGCATGTCAAAATCCCCCAAGCTGAACTCTTCCTCATCCTCGAGGAAGACGAGTGAGAGTAGGAGCTCGGAGGGGAAAAATAGAGAGAAAGAGAGAGAAAGAAAACTCTATATCCTAGATCGTCCATCAGAGCCAACAAAAATCAAAAACGACACACCAAGCAAGCAAACGTCAAATCACATCACTAAACCTAGGAAAACGAGTCCAAATAAGTGTCGTGGGCCCACGCGGTGAAGCACGTGTGAGTGCGGTCGTGTGCTAGCAATTGGTGTCGCTTTCTACAATGTGATATGAGCTCATATACGCAAATCCAGGAAATGACCCAAATACCGATTCGAATTTGAAATTGCGGTGAATATTAGTTCAAGCAAGCATGAGATGAGTATAAGAATAGAAGCGTATCATGCATCGGGGATTCCACAACTAGGGTTAAGGAAATCACGCCACTATAGCCTAGATACTAGCTAAAAAGTTCCTAAGCCAAGTGTTTTCGAAAACGATGGGGGTTGAGATGATGTGGAGTAGAACACTCGGTGCAAATTCTCGCCTTCCCTTTATTCTCGGTAGATAGGAAAAATATTCACACTTGAAATTTTTTTTGGGTTTTGGGTATTTGTATTTTTTTTGGCTTTTTGGCTATACAAAATTTTTCTTTTCTTTTCTTTTTGGGTTTTTCTTTTCTTTTCTCTTTTTTTTGGATTTTTGGGTCTTTTGCTATACACATGTGTACTCTCCCAAGTGGGAGAACGGTACACGACGAGGGGATTTGCACCAAGTAAAACAAAAAAGAAGTCGAAATCTAAACACTCGGGCAAAGGAAACTATTCTCGCTAAATAGAACATAGGCTAAATGGGTTGTCCTAGTCCTTAATTGTGGAATCCCGACACATGCGAAATGAAGTACCCGATATATATATATATATATATATATATATATATATATATATATAGCATGCAGAAGCAGACAGGGAAAATAAATACCGCATATTCAAATCGAAGCTTGATAATCTAGGGGTCATTCCTAGACAGGTATATAAAGTAAAATCACAAAGTAGAAGCACACCAAATAGCTATGCACGACGCACGACTCACAAAAAGCTAAGTGGACCCGCGATGCATGAAATGCAAGAGAACTCGAAATCATAGGGTTAGTGAATGTGACTATCGATGCCATGCTAGGTGTGTGTGATTTTGTGGCGATTCATCATAGGGTTCATCTCTAGGAGAAAGAGATAAAAAGAAGAGAAGAGAAAAAAGAAAAATAAAAAATAAAAAATAAAAAAAACACGATGAAAAAGACACAAAAACGAAAAAGAAAGACTCAAATGGCGCACACAGTGCGACTCCCCCAAGCTGAAGCTTGCATTGCCCTCAATGCAATATGAGTGAGTACAGGAGGGCAATAAAGATGGGGGGGAATACGCACCGATACAAAAAGAAATAAAAACGAGAAAAACTCAGAGATGGAACTGAAAATAAAGAAAAATCAAAATCAAACCACATGACACGAAAATAGAAATAAAACCACACGACACGAAAATAGAAATAAAACCACACGACACGACACATGAAAACATGCACACAAAAGTCGATTTCCCCCAAGCTGAACATGACAATGCTAGCAAAATGATATGATCAATGTGATGCAGAAATATGCGAGGGGGGAGTCGAAAACAAACAAGGTGAAATTAAGAAAAATAAAAAGGAAGTGATGCGACTCGTGAACGGGTCCTCCCCCTGACAGAGACAAAGCAGGGCCCCGCAAGGACAGATGGGCACAAACATAGGGGGGGACAAAGGTGGGATGGGAAAAATCAAGCGGGGGCACCACCCTCTGGAGGTGGTGATGGGGGCCTGCGCTGGGGTCCAGGAGTCGTGGGGGGTGGAATGTGGAGCTCGGAGACATCGGGTGGGTCCTCACGGATGTGGCGAATGAAGCTTTGAAGAAAGGGGATGTCTCGGTCGACGGACTCCTCGGTTATCCGACCACCCTGTCCAGCTAGGAGGATCATGGCCGTGAATCGGTCGGCTTGGTCGTCGGCTTGGAATTGAGCCGGGACAGACGTGTTGGAGGTGGTGGGTTGAGCGGGGGGCTGTATGCGACGAGTACGACGGGTGGGCCTAGGGTTCGAAGAGCTGGTGTCGGTGGGCTTAACACGACGGGGAGGCATTGTGCGAGTGTCGTGTGTGTGAGTGAGTATGCAAAATACAATGAATCAACACAAACTCGAAACACGACCAACGAGCAAATGGAATATTTGGGGCAAAATTAAAATTGAGCTAAGGAGCGAGTTTACCCAAATGAGATGAAGATCGTTGCTCGTAGACGCCCCGATGCTACTCGATAGGAGCACGTTGTGAAGCCGCGACGATTTCTTCAGTAAGTTTCGAAATTTAGGAGAATGGGTGGAAGTTAGGGTTTTGGGTGCGGGTGAAATCGAGGAGAATGGAGAGAAATCGATGGTGGGATGGATAGGGAAATGGGGGGAGGTCGATTGGGGTTGATTTTGGGGAAGATCGCAGTCCGGCGCAAGAGGAGGAGGCCAAACGTCGGGTTGGGATTCGAAAATGGCGAGCAAGAAACGAACGGGTGGTCGGGGGTATTTATAGGGTTTTAAGTCGAACCGATCGGGTGACTTGTCACCCGATCGGTTGACCGTTAGGTCGAAAATTCTTGCCGAAGAAGTGCTACAAGCGAACCGGTCGGTTGATTTGTCAACCGATCGGTTGGCCGCTCCACTCATTTTCCCGAGAATTGAGGGTTGCTAACCCGGTCGCCCAACCGATCGCGCTCTAACTCAACCGATCGGTTGATCGTTCCCAAAAATTTCCCGAGAATCCTCCCCAGATCACCCGGTCTGTCACCCGGTCTCTCCATTCTTCAACCGATCGGTTCAATTGGGGACAGTTGCGACTTGTATCTGATACATCCCAACCAATCGGTTGAGTTATCAACCGATCGGTTGGGGCTTTGTTTCCTGCAAAAACCAACAGATTGTCTAAGTCCCTGAATGGATGTTCTTGCGGCTGATTTTATTTATAAAAATAGATAAAATAAAGTAAAAAATAACACTAAAAAGTGGGGCAAAAGTTTAGAGCATGGGTTGCCTCCCATGAAGCGCACTTGTTTAACGTCGTTGGCTCGACGCCCGCAAGTGATGTTCACGGTGGTTGATACGGGTGATGCCCGAAGTTCGGCATCTCTTCTTCATCGGAGCTTAAGGCCTTTGGAGTAGTCAGCGGCTGGAGAAAGATTTGCTCAACCACCCTCTCCTTGTTTTTGGGATCCGGGGGCTTTTCTTTCGCATTAGCGTTCATCGCCATCTTCTTAAGGATCCGGACCTCGTCTTTGGTGAGGTCCATGGGTTCTTTCCCCGTTCTCCTCGCAGGAGGGGCCTTGGGGAACCCGGGAGGGGTCGTACGTGCTGCACTCGCTTTCCCAGCAGCATCATTATTCTTGGGGACGTATTGGTCTTCTGAATCCCCCAAGTCATCGGGGGGGTTTCTTAAAAGAATCTCCCAGGAGCTCTCTTCAGCAGCTTTATCTTCTTCCACCTCCAGCAAATTACACCGAGGGTCATCTGGGGGATCGGGGTAATTCATGGACAACCCCAGATCAAATTCAACATTTTCTCCGCTGACGTTTAGCGAAAGTTTTCCGTTCTTCACATCAATCAAAACGCTAGCAGTGGCCATGAAAGGCCATCCCAGGATGATGGGGGTGTGTGCGTCTTCAGGCATGTCCATGACAACGAAGTCCACTGGCACATGCACCCCTTTTACATTGACGGGGAGGTCATCCACAATCCCCACCGGATATTTGACCGACCGGTCAGCAAGTTGTAGGGTCATACCGGTGGGCTCCAGATCACCCATTCCTATCCTCTTATACATCGATAAGGGCATCAAACTGACACTCGCTCCGAGATCGACGAGTGCACGATGAATCTTTACTGCCTCGATCGTGCAAGGGATTGAGAAGCTCCCCGGGTCTGTAAGTTTCGGCGGATTTGCCCTCTGGATGAGAGCGCTACACTCCGCCGTCAACACTACTTTCTCCTTTCTAGACCCTCTCGTCACCAAATCCTTCAGGAATTTCGCATAGGAGGGGATTGTTTCGATTGCTTCCAGGAAGGGGATTTGCAAGCTCAGGTCCTTGACCATGGCGAAGAACTTGCCATATTTCTCGTCGATTTTGGCCTGAGCTAACCGTTGTGGAAAAGGCACAACGGGTTTGAACACTTTCCGGCTCCCTTCCTCGTTCTTCTTCTTCTCTTCTTCAGAGACTCCCTCCGGAGTCGTAGGATTTGATGACGAAGCACCGGCGTTGTCTGATTTTTCGATCGGTCGCTCGACGACAAACTGTGCTTCCGGTCTGTTAGGGGGCACTCTAGTAGGGATTTGTGTCCCGCTTCTCAGAATGATAGCTGACACATTTGCGTGCTCGTGCACGAGTGCCGATGTTTGGGTAGCTCCCCTCGGGTTCACCTCAGGTTGTGGCGGCAATTAGTTTTGTGACCTTGAAAGGTTCGCCACTTGTAACCCCAGCTGGGTTACTTGGTCCGTGAGGGCCCGCTGACCCATTTCCAGCTTTTGATTGATCTTCTCCTGGTTGGTTATATATTGAGTCAAGAGAGACTCAACCGGAGAGACGGCCCTCTGTTGGCCATACTGCTGCTGCTGCTGGATTGGCTGTTGATTCCTGGGGGCGTAATATTGTTGCTGAGGCTGCTGCTGATATTGTTGCTGCTGAAACTGACTCTGATATGGCCTAGTCGGCTGATATGTTTGTTGCTGCGGCTGCTGAGGCGGCGAGGGCTGGAATGGTGCCCGGTAACCAAAGTTAGGGTGGTTCCGGTTGTTTGGAGAGTAGGCCGGGTTGGAATTGGTTCTTGGTGGATACGGCGCATTTCCCGTGGGGTTGTAAAATAGTGCGCTCGCCTGATCCAACGGTGGTGAGACGTCACCACCGTCAAATTCCCCAAAAATTTCGGATTCTACTGCTGCAATCTGTTGTGCACCGGCCCCACCGGCTCCTACCATTAGTGCAGAGATCTGGGTCGAAAGCAAGTCGAAATTGCTTGAAAGTTTGTCGACGTCCTTGACTCTGTGTATACCCCCAGACCTGGGTGTGGCTCTCTCGTCACACCACCGCTCATTGTTGGATGCCATATTTTCCAGAATATGTCCGGCATCTTCCTCGCTCCTTGACATGAAGGAACCCCCAGCCGCGGCGTCTATAGAAGATTTTAGGTCATCCCTCAGCCCATTGTAGAACAGATTAATAATCTGCCACTTCGGAAGCTCATGGTGAGGGCATCTTCTCTGCATCTCCTTGTATCTCGTCCAAGCTTCATGCAAGGACTCGTGGCTGGCCTAGGAGAAGGAGGAGATCTCACTCCTCAACTTCATGGTCTTCCCCGGAGGAAAGAACTTCGTCAGAAAAGAGTTGGAGAGCTTCTCCCAGGTATTGATAGTGTTGGGGTCCTTCCCCCTAAGCCATTGCTTGGCTTTGTCTCGTAACGAGAAGGGGAACAGCTTCAGACAGATCGCCTCAGTCGTGACACCATTAATCCGGAAGGTGTCACATTTCTCCAAGAAGGAGTCTAGATGCTCGATCGGGCTCTCCATGGGTGCACCCGAAAACTGGTCCTGCTGGATCCATGTCACCAAAGACGGCTTTAGCTCAAAGCTTTGGGCCGTAATAGCTGGAGGACGGATGGCGGAAGTGGACTCGATAGATGGCATCGAGTACTCCAGCAGGGACTTGCAAGGCGGGGTGTTCTCCTCCATGGATTCGGGATCCTCTCTTCTTCGCTTCTCAGCGGCCAAACGCCTAAGGGTGGCGTTAATCTCTGGATCAACGGGGATCAAGTCGTCGAGACTTCTTGAACTCCTGCGCATGAAAAACAACAAACACCCGTGAAGCGACAAGTGGGAAAGAAACAGATAAGATAAGAAATAAAAATAAGAAAATAAAAAAAGAAAAAGGAAGAATGCGAAGATTATCGCAAGGTAGGGACAAGAGCTAGACACTAGGGTTCAAGAGATCCTAAAATAACAAGCACGTTGCCTCCCCGACAACGGCGCCATAAACTTGACGTGTCGCGCGTGTGTGCCCCCGGTTCGCTTGGCCGCGAATGGCCGGGGGACCCGCGTGACAGGGTTTAGATATTTGTAACCGCAAGCGCACGGTGTTGTAGTGTGGCTTGGGGGTCGAACACAGGGAGGCTAGGATGTGCTTGTGTCAAGGAGGACCAAAATCACCCCGTGGGCGAGCTAGCCCGAATCGGTTGGTGGGTTGTCACGGAAAGGAATGCAAGGTATGAACAATAAGAAAATAAACCCGGGACTTTGGTTTCCACTCCAACGAGCGACTCTCGCCGATGCGGCCTACGGGTAGGATAGCGATCGGAATTAGGGTCTAATGGTGAGACGTTGCCTCTGAAAGTGGTACCGGCATCCCATGGGCCCGATATTCCGGTCGGTGCCCAGGATGATACACCGAACTTCCCGGATTCGATCAGTGGGCACTCCCGTGTCCATTAACACTGATCGATTTCGGGAGCACTAAGCTCGCAACGATAACTCCCAACGTCTCATCCTGCCGCTCCCGTGCGCTAGGATTCGGCGTCTACGCTAAGGGCGTGAGCTATGGCTAGGGAGTCAACCGCCAAGTTTATTCCCCCTTGGCCCAACGGTCAAAGGCGGTCTTTTTCCCGCCGATGACAATGAAACACCCCGCGTAACCGTTAGATTCCTAATCCCTATCGATTTCCTAACCCTATGGATGCATCGGGAAGAGCCCCCGAAGGGGTTTCCGCCAAAATCCCAGATTTGGGAACTACTCACAAATATTCATTAAAAAGCGATCTAAACGAAAATGAACCGTTGAAATCATAATCAGACGATTGGAATGCGAAGGAAATAGAGCAATTAAGATAATACTAAAGTTTAAGAAAGATCTGAAAACTTACAATAGAAGAGTAATTACAGCCGTCACAATAGGAGAAAACAGTAAAAACTAACAGCTCCCTCGTTTCTGGAACCCTAGGGGTCCTATTTATAGGATCTCGTATCACACGATCGGTTGACAAGTCAACCGATCGGGTGATCCGTTACAGATAATAAACAGAAAACGGCGAACTTTCACCCGGTCATATGAACCGGTCGGTTGAGTTCTTGGAGTGACCGGTTGGATCTTGGCGCCATCGGGTGAAGGGATCGGTTGGGTGCCCGTGTCTTCGGCTCCTCAGCATCAGCTACAGATGAACCGATCGGGTGAGAGTCACCCGATCGGTTGGAATTTGGCTTGAGAAGACAGAGAGTTGGCCCCCGTTGAACCGGCCTGTGAACCGGTCGGGTGACTTTCACTTGAGCTCCGGCTGAGACCGGGTGGTGCACGCGTGCATCACCCGATCGGTTGGAGATGACCAACCGACCGGGTGAGGGGCTGAAAGATGTATTCTTCGTCGTTTGACCCCCTGGATCACGCGTGACTCCTCCCGTTGCTCCGAGGACTTGAGATATCGTCGTTAAACGTCCCCTACGCGGGCAATCTCCTGCAAACATGGAGAAACAAAGAAAAGTGAAAGAAAACGAGAAAATATGAGAAAACGAATAAAAGACGGCGGAAAAATACGGAGAAACACAAAAGAAAATGTGCGTGAATATATGAAATATATACGCACGTCATATACTTTTGGCGACGATCTCTATAATTGCGCTCACAAAGAGTTAGTTCACGATATTTATGTTTGTTCATCATTAAAACCAAATTCGGGGAATCAATACTCAACAAGTCGGAGAGGGGGTACTCGACGGAATCTCAGCAGAGGACAGAGCAGTCGTTGACACAGAAGTAAGGACAGACGTCGAGATGCTCTCGGTAAGGACAACTGAAGCAGGTGACGAAGATGTGTCAGTGATCGGAACATGGGACCCTAAGGAAGTGGGCAATGAGGCTATAAGGTCCCGAAGAGGTGGAAGTATGGGGACTGGAAGGGCTGCAACCAGGGCTGCTTTGTTATGCTCCTCGTACTCGGGAGAATGGGGCACCCGGTCATCGGCATTGGCCTCGACGGGAGCTCCCGGTGGCTCGAGTACGTGGAGGGCAGGAAGCGGGTGTACCCTGTCAATCATCCAACTCAGCTGGACAGGTGCTATGTGGGTGAGGTGAGGGGCAGGAGTACCATGTGAGGCGTGTGGTGGGTGCCGACAAGATATGTCTAGTGACGGGCTCCATAAGGCCCGATGATATGCATGTGCTCGAGCACACCAAGAGTCAAGCATGTGGGGCTAGGAGGGATCACTAGATCATCATGAAGATGAATGCCAAGCATGCGTGCAAAAATCGTGAAAAATCTACCACAGCAGATATCTGTCAGGTGGTGTGCACGGGCGGTCTGAATAAGGCGATGACACAGCCAGTGGGCTGCATCAGAAAGTACGAAGGGGCGGAGGGAGCCGTCTGGGTGGAAGCACATCGGTCGGGTCATTCCCATCAGATAGGAAAGCTCGGGTAGGGACATGGTCCCGACCTCTGGCCTGCAAAAGATGGTTATGGCGAGGTGGCGATGCGCGTAATGAAGGCAAGGATGCACGATGCATGATGCCTTCACTCGGCTCGGGCGGTAGTGGTCCAGACCTGAAATACGATGCCAGAAAGCTGGGGCATCGAAAGGGCCAAAGTCGTAGTATGGGGAGAAGGCGGCTCGGGGTCGTGGATGGCAGGGAAATAGAAGTGTGCGCGGATCATCTCGTATGTGATCGTGAAATCGTGACCCATAAGACGAAAAGTGATGCCATCACCCGCCGTGGTGCGGGCGATGGAGCTCAAGGCCTCCAAGGTGAGGTGTGCGTATGCGGGGGCGTTGACAACTAGGAGATGATCGAAGCCGATCGTGTGGTACAGCCAATGGACTCCCTGAAGGAGTCTAAGGGATCGGAGGGTGGGACGTCTATGAAAAGAGTGGGGACGAGACGATGCTACGAGAGCCTGACGAAGCGCTCGCGGTGCTCGTCATCCTGGAAGATGATGTCGAACGTCCGCACACGGGGCAGAAGAGCGATGGGAACGACGGGGAGGTGCAGAAGGGATGATAGGTGCGGTGGTGGGGATAGGCACGGTAGTGGTGGGGATAGTAGTGGTGGAGATAGTAGTGGTAGTAGTGGGGATAGTAGTGGTGGGGATAGGCGCGGTAGTGGTGGGGATGGTAGTGGTGGGGATGGTAGTAGTGGGGCGAGGGCAACGTGTGGATCGGAAAGAGGAGGCGCCAGTAGACGGCCTCTTCCCCACGAATGGTAGGTACGGGGGCTCCTCGAATGCGAACCATCATGGAGATGGCGGGATGATGTGTCGGTATAAGAAGTAAATAGAGGAAAGAGTGTACCGATTGAGCGAGCGCATCAAAAGTCTCCCCCAAGCTAATCCCGGTAGTGGCCATTGATGTAGACAAACAGTACCTGAAATAGAAAAAAGAAAAACGTCAGTATATGAAACGTAAAATTGGGGAAATGCTGAATTGGGGATGCTCAACCGAGTAGCTTTACTGCTCGGTCCGAGCAATGATGCTCGTTGGGGAAATCCTGACCGAGCACATTTGCTGCTCGGTCAGCAGTGAGAGGGAGGAGACGAGCTGCTTGGTCGAGCACCATTGGTGCTCGATCGAGTGGTAGTGAAGCCCTAGGGCAGCGGAAAATGGTGATAGGGGGGTTTTTTGTGATGCACGATGAGAGGGGGAAAGGCAGAGGAGGCGGGTGGAGTGTCGGTGTGGGGGTTTTAGGTGGGCGGTACCGACGGTTGCCATCATCGATCAGAAAAAGGGGAGAAATGGAATGGGGATCGGAGAGAAAGGGGGAGAGAGAGAGAGAGAGAGAGAGAGAGAGAGAGAGAGAGAGAGAGAGAGAGAGACGGACCGACCGTGCAGGCGGCGCAGATGGCAGTGCGGGCGGTGGAGGGGTGAACAGCGACAGGGGGAGATCGAGTAGGGTGTTGGGGTAGCTCAGGTAGTAGTTTAGGGTAAATGAGTGATTAGGGTAAGAAAGTGAAACGAGTTAGGTTAAAAACCCAACTCGTTTAGAAGTGGGACCCAATGAATTAGAATAAACTGACTTGATCGAGCAACGAAGCTGCTCGATCGAGTCAGACAAACATTTAAAAGTTTAAGAGCACTCCTTCATATGCTCGATCGAGCAGGAACTACTTGTTCGAGCATATCGCTACTCAGACCGAGCAGGATCTGCTCGGGCCACGCAGACAGAACGTCGTTTTCTTCGAATTTTCATGAGCATGTGCTACTCGATCGAGCAGGTGGCTGCTCGGTCGAGTCGTTGTCTACCTGGACCGAGCAGGAGCTTCTCGGGTCGTGCAGGTAGAGCGTTATTTTGTGCTCCTTTCTCGTGCCTGCGCTGCTCGACCGAGCAGAGTGACTGCTTGGTCGAGCAACCTGTATCTCCTTTTTAGCTCTTTTTCTTTGGTCTTCTCTTCAAATCTGCTACTCTCCTCCAGCTTTCTTCCGTCTAAAATGTCGATTTGCATGCCCCTTCATGTTCAACCTATAAAAAGGAAGAACCGATCAAATTTTTATGGTTTTGTGTTTTAAGGAGAAATAAACAACGTTTTTGTTTGATTTTCTGAAATAAATAAAGTAAATTGCAAAAGAAATTGTAAAATAAAATCCAACATCTAAGGGATTGGGTTGCTTCCCAATAAGCGCTCGTTTTGAGTCATGAGCTCGACTCCCTTTGTTTCATCAAAAATTGTTTGGTGCACATGAGATACGTGCATCGTTCTTGCCAATGATGCCGTGCGGCGGTAACTGGCATTCTTCTAATCCAGGCTTTTCCTTAGAGTAGATGATGGCGTCAGGTTCTTCACGATGCAGAAAATGATTCAAAAGCTCCTCATCCAACACTCGGATATAGGCGGCGAACGCTTTGTGGTAGGTTGGGTCGCCGTCATCATCAACACGTGTTCTTGTTGGGTCCTTCATGACCCCCTCAAAAGTGAAATCTCCTACAGCTTCATCTTCCAGGATCTCCAAATAGCTAGCTCCTTCTTCACAAACGTGCTCCCTCATTGGCTTCTGTAGCCTGAATTCAGCTTCAATGTTGTCCACATTCAACGAGAGAGTCCCTTCTCGGACATCAATCAAGACGTCGGCCGTTGCCATGAAGGGACGGCCATGTATAAGCTGGGAGCTCCCTCCCTCAGGCATGTTCATAATAACAAAGTCAACAGGAATACACAACCCAGGAGGTATCTGGAGAATATTATCCCTGGCTATTCCCACCGAGTATGTGATATAATGGTCCGCAAGCTGTATGTACATATTTGTCGGCTCCATTTCGCTTCCGGTCTATAATCTCTCAAATATAGAAAGCGGCATCAAACTGATGCTCGCCCCTAGATCGATCAAAGCTCAGCTGATGGGTGTAGTGCCCTGTGGTAGCTACTGCACACGTACTAGAGGGGGGGTGAATAGTACTTAAAATAATCAAGATAGTTATTCCTAATTATTGTGCAAGAAACAAACGACACTGCGGAATTAAACAATTATCAACAAGAATTAAAACATACGCAAACAAACAATATTACTGGGTTCGGATCCACCCAAGTCTCCCCGACTTGTTCCCGGTGATCCTACGTCCCAACCACCCGGATCCCCTCCGGATACTTGAGTTAGCAACCCTAACTCAAGATTTCCACTATGAATTACTTGTGAACAACCTTCACAAGTCAAATCATACACAAAGTAATTTGTGACTCCCACAACCCGGGATCACAACCGCACTCTCACAACCGAGAGTGAAACTTACAATTCAAATATGAAATGAAATAAACTCTTACCATACAAAATCCTATGCCTTGAGTATACTTACCAAATTAGGGCAATGATGGATTTTGAGGAAGAGGATGTCACCAAACCCTAGCTTCAAGAAGATGACCAGCAATGAAAGCCTAGGGTGGAGTATGGTGACTAGAATCAAGCTCTTGGCTTGAGAAGCTCACAATGGAGAGAATCTCTCTTGAGGAAGATGGCTCAAAGAGTGAAGGGAGAGATTCTTGTGAGGGAGAGAGAGCTTTGAATTAGCTTGGGAGAGCTCTTCTCTTAGGTCTGAAATTGCTTGGAAATAGGACCTCTAACCCCTCTTCAAACGAATCAGGATTCTATTTAAAGGGGCAAGAGAAATCGAGATTGAAAGAATCCCAACGGCTCTATTCTGAAGCAGACTAGTCGGTCAAAGAAGGATCACTGACCGACTAGTTCATCAACTAGTCGGTCGGTGATACAACGTAGACCGACTAACGGTAGAACAGCCAAGAAGTCGAAGTACAGGCAAAGACAACTAGTCGGTCTAAGAAGACTTGCCGACCGACTAGTTTCACAACTAGTCGGTCGGTGAATGATCTTTGACCGACTAACGTCGAAATAGAATAGGTTGACTTCAAGATGACTTAGTCGGTTTAAGAACAAATGCTGACCGACTAGTTTCTCAACTAGTCGGTCGGTAAACGTTCTTTGACCGACTAACTCGAAACAGTAACTCAGGCTGAAAATGACTGTACACAACTAGTCGGTCTGAGAAGGACTCCTGACCGACTAGATCGTCATCTAGTCCGTCGGTGACTCTTCTTTGACCGACTAACTGTAGTCATGGAAAGAGCTGAATATAGAGAAGGCAAATTAGTCGGTTCATGTAGAGTTGCCGACCGACTACATCGTCATCTAGTCGGTTGGTGACTCTTCTTGAACCAACTAACATGCACTCGAAGCCGAGGGAAGAAGCAATAGGCTTCGGGAAAGTTTCTAATGGCTTCAATGAATATCCTAGCTCTAAGATATGAGCGAAATGAAGTATATAATGTAAGTCCAACTCAAGGCTTAACATTCTAATCTATGAAGCTAGAAGACTATAAAATAAACCTTATGAGCCGTCTTCAAAGCTTCAATCTTCATTCCTCTTGACTTCTATATTTCTCCTTGAGCTTCAACGAAGCTCCATGCACATGATCACGCGTATTGAGAAGTCTTGAGATGTCGCTTTTGATGTACGTGGTATTTTGGCGACGATCTCCATAACTGCGCTCACAAATAAGTTAGTATACATTATTTATGTTTGCTCATCATCCAAAACCAAATCCGGGGAATCATATCACAACATTCTCGCCCTTTTTGGTGATGACAAACCAATATAAATAATAACAATAATAATGATTCAATTGAAATTTACTTACTCCCCCTGCATTGATGACACGTTAGTTCCATATTCAATAATATTCATATGCATCAAGCAACGAGGGAAATATAAAATATGAATCCTACTATTGCACATATAGGATCTAAATCCATTTTATATCTTCACTCCCCCTGAATCTAACACATAAAATTAGATTCATGGTAAATTTCTTTGAATTATTAGTTAGCACATTGTCATTATTATATCTCTCCCCCTTTGGCATTAGCAAAAAGAGCGGGAGGAGAACAACAACACAACCAATGGCTAAAAATAATGCATGGGAGTCGAATAATACGACCAAGGTCCAAAATAACACCAATGCAAAATATCAAATGTAAAATACCGAATAAAAGCAAAGCGTGTCAAGGAGACCAAAGTCGAAAATCGGAAACCGAAATCATCAAACCATAGGCGAAATACGAAATACGAAATCATCTAGCCATAGGTGAAACTCGAAAACCGAAATCATAAAATCATCGGTGAAAATCGGAAACCGAAATCAGCAAGCCATAGGCGAAAATCGAAATACGAAATCATCAAACCATAGGCGGAAAAACGAAATCCGAAATCATCAAAGCTCAAATCAATTTCACTTATTGAGTTTTGGAACATACTCTCCAAAATCAATAGAATGCATGGAAGACAATTCTATGTTTCCATAGAAAGAATTCTATTAAATCCATAAAATCGTCGAACGACGAAATCAACATCAGAGACAAAAATAATCCGATGTGCATACTAAATGTTGCATGCAAGAATGTTATGCCAAAAAAAATAGAACATCATATAACAATGGCATACACAAATCTAGCATACCAAATGAAGCAAAATGATACCAATTGTAATATATTCTACCAATGGATACCAATATGAATTAAAAGTATGCACATAGTTACAACATTAAGCTCCCCCTACTTTGGTGCATCACTCAAGCACCAACAACTCCAATCGAACGAAAATCCTTGCAAATCACGGAGTTGGTAGGGTTGGTATCTCATGGTGGATTTAACCTAGAGAATATCACTTTGGTATCCAAAAATCCTTTTGGATCCTATGGGTTAGGCAATAAATTTAGCTAACTAAATTCAAATTAAATGTAACCCATACATACCACAATTGCTTTGGTACCCATAAAAATGAAGTTAGACTTATGGTACCAAGCAATGAAGGGTCAAAGGAAACTAACCCTTCGGAAACCAAGTCCAAGAGGAACTTGATTTCCCAACATAATCATCATTCAAAATAACATCATTAATAAAAGATTGCACATACAAATTCTTATTATGCAAGCTTGTGTTCTTCGGACCCCAAATAGTGTATGTCTTGGGAGTCCTAATCCTATTGGAAACATGCATACGTTGTTGATTTCTATGTGATGCATGTCGTGGGTAAGCATATGGCATGCGATGCAATGGTGCATGACGATAATTATTCATATGAGAATGAGGATGAACATATGGATGTGGAGGAACACATGCATGAGTGTGTCTCACATGGTGTGCACGTGCTCGTGGATGCGGAGCATAAAAATCATCATTTGTGCTAACATGTGGGGTAGGATGTGTGTTCCTACGTGGCATGGTATACATGAAAGCATGACCCTTCTTTGGAGGTCCACCCAAAGTGGGTTTCTTTCCAAATGGGGGCGTGTTCCTAGCGGAAGCACCATTGGTAGAAGATCTACCCATGACGTGTTTACTTCCACTAGTAGAAGCATCGGAAGATGGCCTAACAAAGGTGGCGGATGATTTGGATGACTCTCCCATCTTATACCCCAAACCAATGTGATGATTGGCCGGAGGTAAGTCATTTAGGATATCATCCAACTTGCCCTTACCTTTGTTGAATTCATGAATTCGGCCTAATGTGCTCTCATGCTTCTCGGTGAGAGAATGCAAAGAAGCATCCAAAGTGGACACTTGCGATGCGAGTGCACAAACACGTGACTTGAGATTTTTATTCTCAATACTCAAAGTTGAGATTTGAGACGTCAAATCCGCTATCACATGTTCATCCGAATCTTCGATATGAACATGCTCAAGTTGAGACTTGAGATTTTCAATCTCATTTCTCAACCCATCAACAACGGTGTCGTTGTTGACGATGAAAGGCTTAGGCGAGTTTTTAAGACTATCTAATTCATTTTTAGTCTTCATAAACTTAGTGGCCATATTAGAAAACTTATTCCATAGTTGTTCATTGGCTATTCTAAGTTCATCATTGGTTACCTCTTCGCCTTCATCCTCGCTTCCATCCTCGCTTCCATCCTCGCTTTCATCGGAGGAAGTCTCTTCATCACAATCCTCTTTTCCCATGAAGCACGTGTGTGCATTCTCCATTCTTTCATCGTCCGACTCTCCACTTGAGGAGTCGGAGTCGGTGAAGGTACCTACAAGTCCTTTCTTGTGCTTTCTCGACTTGTCGTGCTTGGATGCCTTCCACTTCCCCTTATGTTTGTAGAGAGGACAATCCGGCTTGATATGTCCTGGCTTATTGCATTTATAACACACGGGAGTAGAAGCATTAGTCGAAATAAATTTTGATTTACAATTCAGCTTACCTTGTCGGAAGAATCAGATGAATTTCTTTGCCATATTGGCCAATGCTTCCATGTCCAATTCTTCGTCATCTTCTTCTTCCGAATCTTCATCATCGGTAGATGGAGCGGCCTTGAATGCAATTGCCTTTTTCTTTGGCTCGTCTTGCTTCAAGTACGCCTTCATCTTTTCCCTCATCCGGATCTTACTATCCTTGCGTACCTCATAAGACAACAAGGTACCCATTAGTTGTACGACGGTATATTTATTCATGTCATTACCTTTCTCGATGGCGAAGGTACGCTTCTCCCAACAAGAAGGAAGTCCATCGATTATCTTCGAGACTTTCTCCTTTTGGGTGTAGGTCTTCCCAAGAGCTTCCAAGTCGTTTGATATATCCACGAAGCGAGCGTAATAATCTTTCATGGTTTCGCCCTGCTCCATATGAAACAACTCAAATTCTTTATTAGCAACGACGAGTTTAGAATCTTTTACCGTACTCGATCCTTCGTGCAATATGAGGAGTTGGTTCCATATTTGATATGCACTCTTACATGTGCATATCTTGTTGAAGTCCTCGGGCTCCAACACATAATTCAAGGCATTCATTGCCTTGGCATTGGCTACTTCCGCGGTGACCTCCACGGGAGTCCACTTCGCGAAATCTTCTTCGGAAGGCTCGACATACTCCGTCATGGTGGCTCTCCATAGTGAAGCGCTCCGGAGGAAAATTTGCATCCGGCATTTCCAGTACCCGTAGTTGGTACCGTTGAAGTGTGGAGGCCTGACGGAGGATAGTCCTTCCATAACTGAAGAAGCTCCATCACGGTTCTTGAAGATGTTGTAGTCGTTGTTCGTCATAGCTTTGAACATGTAGCTTTAACCTTGGCTCTGATACCAAATGTAGTGCACTGTGGTAGCTACTGCACACGTACTAGAGGGGGGGTGAATAGTACTTAAAATAATCAAGATAGTTATTCCTAATTATTGTGCAAGAAACAAACGACAATGCGGAATTAAACAATTATCAACAAGAATTAAAACATACGCAAACAAACAATATTACTGGGTTCGGATCCACCCAAGTCTCCCCGACTTGTTCCCGGTGATCCTACGTCCCAACCACCCGGATCCCCTCCGGATACTTGAGTTAGCAACCCTAACTCAAGATTTCCACTATGAATTACTTGTGAACAACCCTCACAAGTCAAATCACATACAAAGTAATTTGTGACTCCCACAACCTGGGATCACAACCGCACTCTCACAACCGAGAGTGAAACTTACAATTCAAATATGAAATGAAATAAACTCTTACCATACAAAATCCTATGCCTTGAGTATACTTACCAAATTAGGGCAATGATGGATTTTGAGGAAGAGGATGTCACCAAACCCTAGCTTCAAGAAGATGACCAGCAATGAAAGCCTAGGGTGGAGTATGGTGACTAGAATCAAGCTCTTGGCTTGAGAAGCTCACAATGGAGAGAATCTCTCTTGAGGAAGATGGCTCAAAGAGTGAAGGGAGAGATTCTTGTGAGGGAGAGAGAGCTTTGAATTAGCTTGGGAGAGCTCTTCTCTTAGGTCTGAAATTGCTTGGAAATAGGACCTCTAACCCCTCTTCAAACGAATCAGGATTTTATTTAAAGGGGCAAGAGAAATCGAGATTGAAAGAATCCCAACGGCTCTATTCTGAAGCAGACTAGTCGGTCAAAGAAGGATCACTGACCGACTAGTTCATCAACTAGTCGGTCGGTGATACAACGTAGACCGACTAACGGTAGAACAGCCAAGAAGTCGAAGTACAGGCAAAGACAACTAGTCGGTCTAAGAAGACTTGTTGACCGACTAACGTCGAAATAGAATAGGTTGACTTCAAGATGACTTAGTCGGTTTAAGAACAAATGCTGACCGACTAGTTTCTCAACTAGTCGGTCGGTAAACGTTCTTTGACCGACTAACTCGAAACAGTAACTCAGGCTGAAAATGACTGTACACAACTAGTCGGTCTGAGAAGGACTCCTGACCGACTAGATCGTCATCTAGTCGGTCGGTGACTCTTCTTTGACCGACTAACTGTAGTCATGGAAAGAGCTGAATATAGAGAAGGCAAACTAGTCGGTTCATGTAGAGTTGCCGACCGACTAGATCGTCATCTAGTCGGTTGGTGACTCTTCTTGAACCAACTAACATGCACTCGAAGCCGAGGGAAGAAGCGATAGGCTTCGGGAAAGTTTCTAATGGCTTCAATGAATATCCTAGCTCTAAGATATGAGCGAAATGAAGTATATAATGTAAGTCCAACTCAAGGCTTAACATTCTAATCTATGAAGCTAGAAGACTATAAAATAAACCTTATGAGCCGTCTTCAAAGCTTCAATCTTCATTCCTCTTGACTTCTATATTGCTCCTTGAGCTTCAACGAAGCTCCAGGCACATGATCACGCGTATTGAGAAGTCTTGAGATGTCGCTTTTGATGTACGTGGTATTTTGGCGACGATCTCCATAACTGCGCTCACAAATAAGTTAGTATACATTATTTATGTTTGCTCATCATCCAAAACCAAATCCGGGGAATCATATCACA
Organism: Scilla litardierei; assembly: GCA_030789695.1. Classification (NCBI taxonomy): domain Eukaryota; kingdom Viridiplantae; phylum Streptophyta; class Magnoliopsida; order Asparagales; family Asparagaceae; genus Scilla; species Scilla litardierei. The sequence goes on along the minus strand of CM061140.1, from coordinate 40,188,333 downwards.
ACATTGGGCATCCCTCCAATGGAGCATGGAACGGTGAAGCTTCCCGGATCAGGTAGCTTCCGCGACAGGTGATTCTTTATAATGGAGGTAGAGTCCTCCATGAGCTTTATCTCTTCGTGCTTCCTCTTCCCCGTGATCAGGTCCTTTAAAAATTTGGCATAAATGAAAATCTCTGTGATGGCTGATCGCTCCGAGACGTAACCCTAAAGAACGGTTGTAGTTTTACCGCAAGTGCACGGTGTAGCAGCGAGCGGGATATTGAACACAGGGAGGACGAATGACCGTGCTTGTTCCAATCACCCTGGCTACTTAAGAAGAAAGATTTGCCTTTGGCGATCCTGTCACAATCGTCAGACAAAGTGCGGAAATATCAAATCAAATAAAGAACGCCTAGGGAATGGGGAATCCCCGCTACTCACCGTATTTCATGAATGTGGTTCATGGGTATTAAAATTGCTAGAATAAGATTTTGGATGAACTAGTTGCAACTGAATGTAGAACCAAGCTCACGCTCTCGCGCTGTTGCCGGTCTATAGCTATCCTAGGTTCGGGTCCAATCTCTTGCAAACCCTAGCCTAGGTAAGCTAGCATTAGGATCAACATCATCGTCCAATCGCGCACCGAGCCCAATCTCTTGCAAACTCGGTCCACAACCTAGATTGAGATAGTTCCTACCCGCCCAATCTCTTGCAAACGGGTATTGGCACGGAATTGGAACCGGAAACCCTAGTATCGGTCCAATCTCTTGCAAACCGATACTACGGAAATTCGACTCCAACCCAATTCGGATTTCTAGGGTTTCCTATCGAATTGGGATCCAATCTCTTGCAAATCACAATCGATGTGAATACCTAGCCATCCGTAGTAAATTGATCCCAATCTAATCTCTAATAGCAATTCTAGTAAAATTCCTATCAATTCATCACAATTATGAAATAGGGCTTGTAGGGTTCATCCCCATGCCCCAAGACGTGGCGACTACTCACAGTTCATAGCAAGATCACAAAAATAATCAATGAAATAAGCAATAGAATTCATCACAATATTGAGATATGCAATAAAAATAGAATTTTTAGAGAAGAGAAAGACAAACCAATGGAGTTCTTCAATTAATCCAACAAAAATCAAACTTTTTCTCCTCTCCAATCTCAAGAATAAAACTAAAAAGCTAATCTAAAAAGCTGCAAAAAATCTAAGGAGAAGCTCTCCAAAACTAGGGTAAAAACAGGGGTTAAATAGCCCCCAAAATCGTCCAAAAACTGTGACCAAAATACCCCTGCGCAGCCTGTTTTCCGCAATTTTCGCTACAGGCAGCGCGTCGCACTCGGCCGAGTGACAAAGGTCGCTCGGCCGAGTGAGAAACCCTGTAATTTTCCAGTAAGTCGGGGCCTTCAGGGGTCTCTACTTCGGGGGCGGCTCGGCTGAGTGAGTTGTCATCACTCGGCCGATGGCTTCATTGTACTCGGGCGGACAGGATTCTCAACTCGGCCGAGTGGGTCTTCTGAAGCTCAGGCAGCCGAAAAACAGAAACTTGGAGATTTTTGAAGGGCTTCGTCTAGGCGTCACTCGGGCGGACGTGATGTCTTCACTCGGCCGATGTGGTCTCCGTCGCTCGGCCGAGTGCACAGGTAAATCGTGTCTGATCTGGTCGGCCGAGCGGTGTCTCGCTGGTCGGCCGAGTGGCTCCTCCACTCGGCCGAGTGGGACACTAAACATGCCCAATCTGCTTATTTTGGCCTCCTTGTCGCTCCTGCGACGTCCGTTCTTCTTCCGCTCCTCTCCAACAGCAAAATACCCCTCGGGGAGGTCGTCGGTGACCCTCTGGAGTAAGCGCATCTCGAGATCACTCCAAATCGCGCCAAATCACCTAAAATGCGACAAAAACAACAAATCGTGAAAAGCATCGCAATATCGTCGATATATCGTGAAAAACATGATTTGGGCGATCTAAATGGCATGCAGAATTGCGGGAAAAAGGTGTAAAATAAGGAGTGATCAAAATCCCCCAAGCTTGCCTCTTACTCGTCCTCGAGGAAGATAAGTAAATGGCAAACCCGGTGAAATTGGAAAACGAAAACGGCGAAAAATGAAAAATGAAAAACGGAGAAGAATCGAAAACGAAATGAAAATAAGGAAGAGAGAAAGAAGCGAAGAGGTAAGCTACTAGATCATTTTCTTAGGACGGGGGTTTCACTTACTCATATAGCATGCACCGAATGAAAAACTCATGTCAAAAGATTTTATTCTGATATCATGGTATAATAGTGCAAATAGAAACGGAAAACCCACGAACAACGATATAATCATGAAAAAACGGAATAATTTTATAATTAACATCGTCTGAATCATTTAAAGCGGTTTACAAATCACAGATCACACACTTTTCAATTGAATGCTTTCTATCAGGAGTATAAGAGTATCACACAATATAATAGGGAGAATAGAAAAGTATGGATTACATGAAATGAACGCTAGGCTTAGATTTCTGGATTTCGTAAGGCTAGAAATAATCTCACCGAGTATAGAATATTACTTAGCCTAGGTTGTCGTGCAACGTCAAGTAGTCACTCTCTCACACATCAATGGATCCCCTCCCCCAAGCTTATCTATAAGCGTGGTGGCATAAAAAATATTCACATCCCCATTTTTATATAGCTCCAAATGTAATAAGAAGAAAGAAGAAAGGAAGAAAGTGAGATGAGATCTTTTATTGAGGATTTTTCCTCTTTTCTCTTTTTTTTGTTTTTGTTTTTAATATAGCATATATACACAACGATCCCAACTCAAAGAGAGATAATGATATACAAGAATATTCTTCTCTCTTTTATTATTTTTTTTCTTTTCCCCTTTTTTTCTTAGAGAATAAGGGATTTGGAGCTGGGAATTAGTAGCGGGGGAAATGCCATAAAATAGAATCGCTAAGGGGAGATTCACCAATGATTATAAAAGTAGAGAAATGATGTTCAAGATTTGTGGAGAAAGAAATAGATATAACTCTCGGTTCACTCTATAAGACATGCACGACAACTCAGCAGGGTAATCTAATCTACTCAGTTTCGATCACAAAAAAGCTAACTAATCCAGATTTATCATAGCTAACATCATTCAATCATCCTGAAGTGAAGTGTACAATTCATGCATATAGAAGTGATATAGGAAAAAGAAATCAGTACTCCGGATATAAGCATTCAATGCATGAATCTTGGTGTGTTTTCTGTGATAGCATACATATGAATATTCAGACTCAACTAATAATAGAACTTCATCCATTTTCATGTGGCAAAAGTGTGGGTTACTATCTCTAGATGCAAGGCAAGTCATAGCATAAGATATCAGAAATAAAGTCTAAGACATGACAAATAAAGCATGCATATAGAGTAAGCTAAATCCAACGTCATCATCATCACAGAAAAGTCATCTCTAGCATGAGATGAAAGAAAAAAAGAAATAAAGATAAAGGGATAAAGGAACTATTTGCAATGCGGCACACAGAAAAAATAAGAAAACCGTGATGCATGGCAAAATAAAAGAAAAATGATGAAAAATAAGTGCAAAAGCGAAAAATGGTGTGAAAAACTAAAAATAAAGGTGGCAAATCGAAAAAGAACGTGAGAACTCACTCCCCCAAGCTAAATGGCACAGTGTCCTCAATGTGCAAAGCGTGGCACACCGAGAGACAAGAAATGTGAGGGGATGGTGAGGATGCATGCATGATGAAAAGAAAAAAGAAAATAAAAAGAAAGAAAAAGACAAGAAAATATGATGCGGTCATGATGCATGCACAGATAGGAGTGATATAGATATATAATAGTGTCACCAAAAACGCTCCCTCTATCCCAGAACAGCTATATAAAGATACGGCAAAATGAGAATCCCAAAATAAGTGAGGGGAGGGGGGTGGACAAAAATGCAACAGGACCCAGCAGAAACGGGCAGCACAACGGCAAAAGGAATCGATGGCATCAAGGGTGCCTAGGAAGGTGGTGCTGCACCGTCTCCGTCCTGAGGCGGTGGTGGTGGTGGTGGCTGGACAGGCCGCTGAGCGGGTGTGGGTGTGGAAGTGGTAGCAGGTCGGGTGTGTGTGGAAGTGTGGGAGACGGTGGAGGAGAGTCCTCCAGCTCGTGGGAGGGGCCGGCATCATCCGACCGCTTCCGCTTGGCGGAAGCTCTCTTCGACCGCGGCCGTGTCCGGGGCGGCATATCGGCCCCGAGCGCGCCGAAAAGTGTATAAAGTGCGGTGTGTGTAAAAGAGTGGAAGGAGTATACCCAGACACGCCGCGAGTGCTCAGCAATGGAAGCGTGCGAAGTCAGCGCCTCCACGAAGCTCAAATCAGTCCCGAGAAGCTCCCCTGGGCTCCCCTAAGCTCCCAAAAACAACCTGCGCGTGAAATGGAGATATCAGCGGGTAATAATCAAAACGTATGGAGCATTATGGGTATCATAGATAGATATAGGAATTGATTTGGGTTTGGGGGTCGTTTAACACATGGATCCTCAAAAAATACTCAAAAAGAGGAGAAAAAGGCAATAAAGGCGATACCGGAGGTGGTAGGGGCGGCGGCCGCCGGCGGCGACTCGGGCGAGGCGCCGGAGGTGCTCGGCCGACGGTGGCGGGCCGGGCGGCGACGCGAGCGGGCTGGTCGGACGAGTGAGGGTGCGAGCGAGGGGTATCGGGCGAGGGGAGCTGAAGGGTCGGGCTGTTTGGGGGTTTTTGAGTTTCGAAAAATGTGCCCCCCCTCGCCCCTTATATAATAAAAGTTACGACTCGGCCGAGTGACGTGGTCACTCAGCCGAGCGAGGTCAATTGAAATTTCCTCCTCGTCTACGCTTCGGCCGAGTGGCCTTACCAGCCTCGGCCGAGTGGAGTAAGTCCATTCGGCCGAGTGGCTCAAGCTACTCGGCATGACTCGCCCTAGGATGGTATCCGTTTTACTCGGACGAGTGGGAATATATACTCGGCCGAGTAGCAGTTATATTGAAATCAGGAAAATAAACAGAGAGTTGGGTACAGCAGACTTCCCTCGTTCGTGAGCGGCTCGGCCGGACGAACTTCTGTACTCGGCCGAGTGACTAGTATGCTCGGCCGAGTGAGCCTTGTGTTCTGCTGTTTGTCTTCGTTTGGGCTCTAAACTCCGTCTTTCTTCCTCCAGTCGATTCCATCTTCCTCCTAAGCGTCGAGCGCCTTCTTGGGGCGCTCCTCGTCGTCGCGTTCATCCTCATCATGATGGATCTACCTATCTCCTCTCATGTCAAGAAAAATAGGACCCGTTATCACAAAATTTTTGGGCGCGAACGACTCAAAACACTAAAAATTTCAAAAACGAAAATAAAGAAAAAGTAAAAATAAAGCAAAAACCGTCGAGTTGCCTCCCGACAAGCGCTCGTTTAAGGTCGTGAGCTCGACCCCCTATAATTTTCAATCAATGTGGGATGTTTGGTGCATATGAGATGCACCCATCAAACTTTCCGGGGAGCGCGCTTGGATTTGGACGTGGCGGCGTGTTCTCCCTCGGTGGTCTCCCATCTTGAATAGTGTTGGGGGGAGGCTCCCCCAAGCTAGCATTTGCTCTGGTCAACGGCTTCACCGGTGATGCCGTTTTCCGTACCGGAGGAGCTTTCTTTGGAGACTTTAATTTCGAGAGCTTACAGAGCTCTCGAATCCTTGCGACATCAGCGTCGCCTTCATCATCTTCAGCGGAGAGGTCAGGGGAATCATCTTTCTTCTCATTTTGGCCTAAATCCGGGCCTTCCTCGAAATCTTCATCGAATAGAGCGCCAATAGAGTGGGGGATCGCCTCCTCAATTACCTCATCAAGGAGGTCCATGTAATCAAGCTCCTCGTGGTAAGGCATGTGCTTCATAGCCTTAGGAATGTGAAGCTCCACCTCGATGTTGCCGACATTTAAAGTTAGGGTGCCTTCGCGCACGTCGACAATCACTCCGGCGGTGGCGAGGAACGGGCGTCCAAGTATCAATGAAGTATCTCCCTCCTCCTTAACGTCCATGATCACGAAGTCACATGGCAAGCATATTCCCCCTGGGACTTGTAGCGGGATGTCTTCGGCGATCCCCACCGGCCTTGTTATCTGTCCATCGGCTAATTGAATGCGCATGTCGGTGGGTTTCAACTTTGTCCCGGTGTTTAGCCTTAAGAACATGGAGAGAGGCATGAGGCTCACACTAGCCCCTAGATCAACCAACGCCTTTTGAAGAGGAACGCCGCCCAAGGTGCAAGGAATCCGAAAACTCCCCGGATCTTTAAATTTTGCCGGCTCCTTCTCTCTCTTGGTGAACCAAGAGCCCTCCTCGGCTAGCATGATCTTCTCCTTCCTCTTTCTCCCCGAGATCAAGTCCTTTAAGAATTTAGCATATGTGGGGATCTCCACGATGGCGTCGAGGAAGGGAATATTGAGGCTAACTCCTCTTAGATACTCGAGAAACTTCGCTAGCCTTTTCTCCATTTTCGCTCTAGCGAGCCTTTGGGGGAACGGGACCGGTGGCATGAAGCGCCTCTCCTCGATCAATTGTTCCGCTCTAGATTTCTCCTTTTCTTGTGGCTCTTTCTCCTTATCATCTTCAACTACCGGCTCAATTGGATCCAAGCTTTCCTCCACGGGCTCCTCGGTAGGGATCATAGCGGGGGAGGTATCCTTCCCGCCTCTAGTAGTAACGGCAACTACGGCATTGATGTGGCCGGTGTTGCTCCGTGGGTTTTGCTCGGGTTGCGCCGGCAATCGTTGAGTGTTCTGATTTAGCAACGCTAATTGCTCCGATATTTGAGCCACAACGGTATTAAGAGAGTCTTGCCCCGCCTTCAAGCTAGCATTGACCTTATTTTGCTCGACCATAAACGCCTCCACTCTAGCTTCGAAGTCGGATCGTTGTTGAGCTTGTGGAGGGTTTTGATTTTGATTCCTCCACCCTTGATTGTATCCGGGCGGCCTATATGGTGGAACTTGTTGCTTTGGTTGAAAATTTTGTTGAGTAGGCCCCCTCGGTGGATAGTTTTGTTGTTGGGGTGGTAGTGGTGGTCGGGCTTGTTGAGGTGGCGGTTGTGGCGGATTCAAAGCTCCTTCATTGTTGGCGTAAGAGAATCCGGGATGATTTCTTGCGGTCGGATTGGCCCAATATCCTTGGTTCCCCGCAACATATTGTACTTGCTCCAAGGATCCTTCTCCTTGCTCTCCTCCCGAGTACATGGCTTGAGATTGGTCTTGCCAATCACACATTTGGTTCGTTGGAGCGGAGGTAGAAGGGGCTCCTTGGGGCTCCGTGATAAACTTCTCCAATCTCTCCACTAGCTTGTGGAGAGAATCAAACTTGCTCGTAAGCTCCGCTACGGCCTTCGCCTCGTAGATGCTAGTTGGCTTTAAGGAGGATGTAGAGTGTCCTCGCTCATCGCCCCATTGTTGATTATTTGAGGCCATCTCCTCAATTAGGGCCGTAGCTTCCTCAGGAGTCTTTGACAAGATAGCACCATTCGCCGCGGCATCAATAATTTGTTTGGTCCCCGGTTGGAGACCGTTGTAGAAGCTATGAACTAACTCCCAGTCTTCAATGCTATGATGCGGGCATTGATGCTGCAAATCCTTAAAACGCTCCCAAGCTTCATAGAGCATCTCCTGTGGTCCTTGCTTGAAGGACATGAGAGCGCTCCGGATCTTCACCGTCTTGGATGGCGGATAGAACTTGTCAATAAATGCACTCGCCAACTCGTCCCAAGTGGTGAAGACACCCTCAGCTTGCGTCCTCAACCAGTATAGTGACTTGTCCTTTAGCGTGAAAGGGAAGAGACGCAGTCTGATGGCATTGATGGAGACCCCCGGCATCTGGAATGTGGCGCACTTCGACAAGAAAGATTGGATGTGGTAGTGGGGATTTTCATGGGCATTCCCATGAAATGGATCCTGCTGCATCAGAACCACTAGTCCAGTCTTTAGCTCAAAGCTCTTGTCAGCCGCCAACCCCGGCATGGCAATGGATGAGGTAGTAGAAGAGGTCTTAGGCCGAAGCCTATCTCGAATAGAAATTAGCCTCGCCATCCTTGCCGCCAATTGTTCAGGAGTTTCCGGGTTGGTCATAAACCGCCCTTCCGGATTTTGTCTCCTTTCCGCTCTAAGTCTCCGCGCGGTACGTTTGATCTCTGGATCAAACAATATAGCTTCAGGGTCCGCCGTAGATCTCGTGTACATGCACAGGGAAAACAGAGTTTCAAAGAGATGATTAGTACCGTGGAAGGGTTAGGTAAAAATAAAAAAAATGGAAATAATAGTGATAATAGTGAAAAATAAAAAAAGAAGTAGCTAGGGGTGGTAAGATCAAATGCAATCGCCTCCCCGGCAACGGCGCCAAAAACTTGATCGCTCCGGGACGTAACCCTAAAGAACGGTTGTAGTTTTACCGCAAGTGCACGGTGTAGCAGTGAGCGGGATATCGAACACAGGGAGGACGAATGACCGTGCTTGTTCCAATCACCCTGGCTACTTAAGAAGAAAGATTTGCCTTTGGCGATCCTGTCACAATCGTCAGACAAAGTGCGGAAATATCAAATCAAATAAAGAACGCCTAGGGAATGGGGAATCCCCGCTACTCACCGTATTTCATGAATGTGGTTCATGGGTATTAAAATTGCTAGAATAAGATTTTGGATGAACTAGTTGCAACTGAATGTAGAACCAAGCTCACGCTCTCTCGCTGTTGCCGGTCTATAGCTATCCTAGGTTCGGGTCCAATCTCTTGCAAACCCTAGCCTAGGTAAGCTAGCATTAGGATCAACATCATCGTCCAATCGCGCACCGAGCCCAATCTCTTGCAAACTCGGTCCACAACCTAGATTGAGATAGTTCCTACCCGCCCAATCTCTTGCAAACGGGTATTGGCACGGAATTGGAACCGAAAACCCTAGTATCGGTCCAATCTCTTGCAAACCGATACTACGGAAATTCGACTCCAACCCAATTCAGATTTCTAGGGTTTCCTATCGAATTGGGATCCAATCTCTTGCAAATCACAATCGATGTGAATACCTAGCCATCCGTAGTAAATTGATCCCAATCTAATCTCTAATAGCAATTCTAGCAAAATTCCTACCAATTCATCACAATTATGAAATAGGGCTTGTAGGGTTCATCCCCACGCCCCAAGACGTGGCGACTACTCACAGTTCATAGCAAGATCACAAAAATAATCAATGAAATAAGCAATAGAATTCATCACAATATTGAGATATGCAATAAAAATAGAATTTTTAGAGAAGAGAAAGACAAACCAATGGAGTTCTTCAATTAATCCAACAAAAATCAAACTTTTTCTCCTCTCCAATCTCAAGAATAAAACTAAAAAGCTAATCTAAAAAGCTGCAAAAAATCTACGGAGAAGCTCTCCAAAACTAGGGTAAAAACAGGGGTTAAATAGCCCCCAAAATCGTCCAAAAACTGTGACCAAAATACCCATGCGCAGCCTGTTTTCCGCAATTTTCGCTACAGGCAGCGCGTCGCACTCGACCGAGTGACAAAGGTCGCTCGGCCGAGTGAGAAACCCTGTAATTTTCCAGTAAGTCGGGGCCTTCAGGGGTCTCTACTTCGGGGGCGGCTCGGCCGAGTGAGTTGTCGTCACTCGGCCGATGGCTTCATTGTACTCGGGGCGGACAGGATTCTCCACTCGGCCGAGTGGGTCTTCTGAAGCTCAGGCAGCCGAAAAACAGAAACTTGGAGATTTTTGAAGGGCTTCGTCTGGGCGCCACTCGGGCGGACGTGATGTCTTCACTCGGCCGATGTGGTCTCCGTCGCTCGGCCGAGTGCACAGGTAAATCGTGTCTGATCTGGTCGGCCGAGCGGTGTCTCGCTGGTCGGCCGAGTGGCTCCTCCACTCGACCGAGTGGGACACTAAACATGCCCAATCTGCTTATTTTGGCCTCCTCGTCGCTCCTGCGACGTCCGTTCTTCTTCCGCTCCTCTCCAACAGCAAAATACCCCTCGGGGAAGTCGTCGGTGACCCTCTGGAGTAAGCGCATCTCGAGATCACTCCAAATCGCGCCAAATCACCTGAAATGCGACAAAAACAACAAATCGTGAAAAGCATCGCAATATCGTCGATATATCGTGAAAAACATGATTTGGGCGATCTAAATGGCATGCAGAAATGCGGGAAAAAGGTGTAAAATAAGGAGTGATCAATGGCGTCCATGAATGGAATGTTCAGCTGTATGCCCCTCAGAAGCTCCGTGAATTTGGAGTATTTCTTCTCCATCTTAGCCAATGCCAACCTCTGTGGATACGGCGGGGGAGGTCAGCTTACTTTGTTTCTTGCAACATCATTAGGAGACGGCGTTGTTGTGGGTGTGATGGATGGTGGATTTGCCTTCCCCTCATTCTTTTTAGGCTCTTCAGTAGCCTCTTCTTTATCACCGTTAATAACGGCCTCTTTAGTTACGACTCTGATGTGCGTTCATATTTTATATATTCACGCACGTCTTCTTCATGATTTTCCGTTGTTTTCAGGTGTTTCATATCCATTCTCTCGTGATTTTTAGTTTTCTTTCACTTCTTTGTGTTTTTGTGCTAATGGAGGAGATTGCCAGTGTTGGGGACATATAAAGCAGATATCATGAGTCCCTGAAGCAACGGGAGGTGTCACACACGATCCCGAGGGCCAAACGTCGAAGAATTCCATATATCATCCCTCAATCGATCGGTTGGACTCAGCCAATCGATCGATCGGTGCACGCGTATCTGACCCGGACAGAAGCATCAGAAGTGAAGCAGCCAACCGATCAGTTCAGTGATCGGGTGAATCCATCAGTGCTCTCTTTTTTGGAGCTGAATTCCAACCGATCGTGTGACATCTCACCCGATCGGTTCATCTGTAGCTGAAATTTCCAAGCTAACGACCCGATGAGCTCATCCGATGGTTGGGTTACCGGGTGAAGTGTCTGAAGACCGAAGGCAATATTTGACTGTCAGCTCACCCGATCGATTGATGCTTCAACCGATCGGGTGGCCATATTTTCTATATATAATGACCTAGGTTTTTCCGGACGAGAACCCACTGTATTTTCTGTCTTTTTTGGGGCTTTTGACGGCTCGGAATTTACTTCGTCTTGTAAGTTTTCTTATTGTTCTGGAACTTTAATATTGCATCAATACTATTGTTAGCTTCTACTTTCTATTGCTCGATTTTGATTTCAATGGTTGAATTATGTTGTGATGCAATTTTCGCCATGAATCGTGAGTAGTTCCCCAATCTGGGATTTTGGTAGAAGCCCCTTCGTGGGTTCTCCCTAGAACGACCATAGGATTAGGGTTTCGATTGGGTTTAAGAATTTAGATGGTTATGCGGGATGTTTTATTATCACTGGCGGGAGAAAGACCGCCTTTGACCATCGGGCCAAGGGAAAATAAAACTGGCGTTTGATCCCCTAGCCACAGCTTACATCCTTAGCGTAGACATTGAATCCTAGCGAGTGGGAACGGCAGGATGAAATGTTAGGAGTAATCGTTACGAGCTTAGTGCTCCCGGAGTCGGTCGACATTAATGGACATGTGAATACCCACTATCCGAACCTGGGTATACCTAGCGTATCATCCTGGGCATCGACCGGAATATCGGGCCCATGTGACGCTAGGTATCACTTTTAGAGGCAATGTCTCACCACTAAACCCTAAAATCCAATCGTAATCCTATCCGTCGGTCGTAATAGAGAGGGAACACGATAAGGTGGAAACCAAAGTCCTAGGTTTTCTTTTATATCTTACATCCATCGTATTTCTATTTCGTGACAACCAACCGATTGATTGGGCTAGCTCACCCATCGGGTGATCCGGTTCCTTCTTGCAACACACGCTTCCCTGAGTTCGACCCCCAAGCCACACTACAACACCGTACGCTTGCGGTTATAAATATTTAAATCTGGTATCCCCGATCCCACTGCATATATTGCTAAATCTAGGGGACGTCAAGATTTATGGCGCCGTTGCCGAGGAGGCAACGTGCTTGTTTCTCTTAGGACCCTGTGAATCCTAGAGACTGTTGAGTATTGATTCCCCTGCGTTGGTTTTGATGTTAAACAAACATAAATATCGGGTACTGATTCTCTTTGAGCGCAGTTATGGAGATCGTCGCCAATTTACTTTGTAGATCTCAAGCGACGTCTCAAGACTTCTTTAGAGTACATGATCATTGTGCCTGAAGCTTCGTTGAAGCTCAATGAGTTGTTAATGAAGTCAAGGGATTCAGACTCGTCTTGTTGGAGCTTTGAAGACGGTTTGTCGTGTATATTTATATGTCTTCTAGCTTCGTTTTATAGAATGTTAAGCCTTGAGTCTTACTTGCCTAGTTATCCTCATGTCTATCCTATCTTATCTCTAGGATTGCCTTAGAAGCCATTAGGAAGGGTTCCTTAGCTTATCGCTTCTTTTCATGGCTTTATGTGCATCTTAGTTTGTTCAAGTAGAAGAACCAATGGACTAGATGACAATCTAATCGGTTGGAAATTCTTCTTGAACCGACTAGTTGTCTTTGTGTATTTTAGCCTATTCACTGTTGACCAATTAGTCGGTCCAAGAAGGTTCACCGACGGACTAGTTGTCAAACTAGTCGGTTAGTGTTTCTTCTTAAACCGACTAGTTTACCCTTTTTAATTTCACTCAATTCTCTGTTTGAAACTAGTTGGTCCAAGAAGGTTCACTGACCGACTGGTTCACCAACTAACCGGTCCGTGATCCTTCTTAGACCGATTAAGCTGCTTTAATTTTCCAGTCGTTGGAGATTTTATTTCCACGATTTTTCTTGATCTGTTTTGATTCTTTCTATATATGTTTGATACGTTTCAAATATGGAAATTCTCCTAATATGAGAGAGGATTCAGATCTATTTTCAGATCTATCGATTATCAATTTTTCCAAAGCTCTCTCTCTATTCTTGACCTAATTCTCCAAGAGATCTTGAGTTTTGTGCGTTCATACTCCTGAAAGGTTGAATTAAGATCATCATCATCATCCTAGCCATCTTCCTCTGTTCATCTCAGTGGTGCTAGGATTTCGTGATCATCTTTTCTCATCATCTCTCCTTGCCCTAATACCGTAAGTATTTCTCAAGGCATAGGATTTTGTGGTAAGTGTTTCGTATTTAATTAAATTTGTTCTTTGAGTTTATCTCTCGGTTTGTGAGAGGTACGTCATCCCGATTTGTGGGAGTCACGATTAAATTGTTGTATTGATTTATCTTGTAGTGTTTTCTACAAGAAGTTTTAGTGAAAGCTTGAGTTAGTGGATTCTAACTCAAGTAGCCGGAAGGGATCCGAGTGTTTGGGACGTAGGATCACCGGGAACAAGTCGGGGAGACTTGGGTGGATCCGAACCCATTATATCTCTTGTTTGTGTTGTGGTATTATTGTTGTTCTTATTTATTCCGCATAGTTGTTTGTGATTGCAAAATAATTAGGAATAATACTCTTGATTATTTTATAGTAGTATTTACCCCCCTCTAGTACTTGTGCAGTAGCTTCTAGGGCATTACAGAGACAAGTTCACATCCTCACCACACGATATTTTTCGCACTCTACTTACTTTTTGATTGTACTAGGACATATTGTATATATTTGTTGTATAGGGTTGGTAGTCTGTGTCCACATACCGCCATCACCACTTCTTATCTCTCCATTCATACCATCTATGCTATTAACGTGCTCTCTATCCATGCAGCTCTCTCTCTCTCTCTCCCTTTCTTACAGGTTTTCTGCTCTACAGCAAGGATGACGTGTGCCGTTTCGGGCGATATCTGGGCACATGCACACCACGTCAGCTATTTGGCCCAGAATCTGACAGAATCTCTAAGCACCTCAAGCATCCTATCATTTCTGTCAGTTGCTATAGAAAATCAAGAGAGGAATTATGATATTCGGTAGCATCCTAACACGACGACATTTTTTCCTCCCGATGAAGCGATGCTTATTGACATGCTCAGTACCGACTACGGTGGGAGAGAGCTATGCACCTATGGGGAGTTTTGTCTGGAGGATCATCAAGCAGAGTTTATCGAGTGCGCTGAACATGAATTTACCTTATCATTGCAGACCTCTACAGAGCATCCTGGATCTTGGGACCATAAGGGAGCTGACAGTAGTGGTGGAGAACTATCAACTGTTGAGACCTGTTTCCGCGTTGAAGCCTTCTTCCTGGATGATTACCATGAACTTGAGAAAGACCCAGAGCCTTCCTCCGTAGTCCCCACATTACCTTGCAAAGCTTCGCCATGCAAAACCACAGCTGGGAGTGATGTTTTGAATGCTAGCTTCTAAGAGACCCAGGAAGAAGTCCTTTCACTGGAGGATGCCCAGCTTGAAAAATATGTGTCAGGACCTCAAGAAGTTGAGATGAAGGAGTTACCTCCGGGATTTAAGTATGAATATTTGGGGGAGGATTCGACGCTGCCAGTCATAGTGAACTCCTCGCTCCCCGAAGACCAAATGACCAAACTACTTGGTGTTTTAAAAAGATTTAAGAATGTTTTTGGGTACGCAATCGAAGATTTTAAGGGAGTGAGCTTGGGACTTTGCTCGCACAGGATATTTCTTGAAGATGAGCAAGCGTCTTCCATCGAGCCGCAACGAAGATTGAACCCCATCATGATGGAAGTGGTCAAGAAGAAGATTGTTAGACTCCTCCAGGCCGGGATTATCTACCCTATTTCCGACAGTCGTTGGATTAGCCCGGTATACGTCGTACCCAAGAAGGGAGGGATGACTGTCATTCGTAACGAGAAAAACGAGCTCATACCCACGAGGACCGTCACCGGGTATCGGATGTGCATCGATTACCGTAAGTTGAACAAGGCCACAAGGAAAGATCACTTTCCCCTCCCTTTTATTGATCAGATTCTCGAAAGACTGGCCAAGCTCAACAACTTCTGCTTCATGGATGGATACTCTGGCTTTCTGCAAATCCCCATCCACAATGATGATTAAGAGAATACAACTTTTACTTGTCTATTTGGGACGTATGCTTACATGAGAATGCCGTTTGGGGTTTGCAATGCCCCGGCTACATTTCAAAGATTGATGTCCGCAATCTTCTCCGATTACTCCCAGGATATAATGGAGGTCTTCATGGACGATTTTTCCGTCTATTGAACGGAGTTCGACTCGTGTCTCCGCAACCTGACTAAAGTCCTCGAAAGGTGTAAAGATAAAGGACTAGTTCTGAACTGGGAAAAATGCCATTTTATGGTCAAATAAGGAGTCGTGTTGGGGCACGTTATTTCTTCAAAAGGGATTGAGGTAGACAAAGCAAAGGTGGATGTGATCGAGAAGCTTCCGACCCCACTTAACCTTCGGGGAGTCCGTGGTTTCTTAGGGCACACGGGATTCTACTGTCGGTTCATAAAGGACTTCTCTAAAATTTCTAGGCCCTTGACCCAACTCCTCGTGAAGGATACGCCTTTCGTCTTCGATGACGAGTGTATGGAAGCTTTTCTCCTTTTGAAGCAAGCCCTCATCTCCGCACCTGTGATTCAGCTGCCCGACTGGAGTCTACCTTTCGAGTTAATGTGAGATGCTAGCGACTATGCAGTTAGGGCCATCTTGGGGCAGTGAAAGGATAAAAATCTGCACGTTATATACCATACGAGCAAAACCCTCGACGAGGCCCAAAGGAACTATACGACGACGGAAAAGGAATTGATAGCCGTCATCCATGCCATGGAAAAGTTTCGGCCATATCTTGTGGGTGCCAAGGTAATCGTGCACACGGATCATGCCGCCCTCAAATACCTTTTGAGCAAGAAGGAGGCCAAGCTGCGCCTCATAAGGTGGATTCTCCTCCTCCAGGAATTCGACTTGGAGATCAAGGATAAGAAAGGGGCAGAGAATGTCATTGCCGACCACCTGTCCAGGATGCCTACTCTCGATCTGGATGCAACTTCTATTGATGACTCACTCCCTAACGAGCATCTTTTCTCTATATCTTCTGTTTGGACTCCATGGTACGCCGACATCGCCAATTATTTAACTTGCGCCATCGTCCCCCATAATGTGAGCTATCAGCAGAAGAAGAAATTCTTTCACGAGGTCCGGAAATTTTATTGGGATGACCCTTATTTGTACAAGTCCTACAATGATGGGGTGATAGGAAGGTGCATTCTCGAAACAGAAGCAACCTCCATAATTTCTCATTACCATGATCAACAGTGTGGAGGCCATACGAGTGCTTACAAGACCACGACGAAGATCCTCCAAAGCGGATTGTAGTGGCCGACTCTTTTCAAGGACACATTACGCTTATGTCCAGGCTTGCGACAAATGCCAAAGGACAGAAAACATCCCAAGAGGAACGAAATTCCTCAGCATTACATTTTGGTAGTCGAGATCTTCGATGTTTGGGGAGTTGAATTCATGGAGCCGTTTCCCTCGTCCTCAGGAAATCAGTACATCTTGGTGGTCGTAGATTATGTGTCCAAGTGGGTAGAAGCGATAGCTAGCCACACTAATGATTCCCAGGTGGTGGCCAGATTCTTTAAAAACAATATTTTCCCGAGATTCGGCGTGCCTCGAGTCTTAATCAGGGACGGAGGGAGCCACTTCATAGAGAAGAAATTCGAAGCTCTTTTGAAGAAGTACGGAGTGCAGCACCGAATCGGACGTGCCTATCACCCGCAGACAAGCGGCCAGGTCGAAGTTTCAAACAGTGAGATACAGAGCATACTAGAGAAGACTATGGCTAACTCTATGAAGGATTGGTCATCGAAACTTTCAGACGCGCACTGGGCCTACAGGACTGCGTTCAAGACTCCGATCGGTACAACCCCTTACCGACTTGTCTACGGGAAGGAATGTCATCTGCCTGTAGAATTGGAGCACAAGGCGTTTTGGGCCGTCAAGAATCTGAATTTCGTTGCCAAGGAGGCAGGAAGCCACCGACAGCTACAACTGAGTGAGCTTGACGAGATCTGGCTCAATGCTTACGAAAATGCCCGGATCTACAAAGAGAAGTTGAAGTGGTGGCACGACATGCGCATTTTGAAGGAAGAATTCAAGGAAGGAGACTTAGTTCTCCTATTCAATTCGAGACAGAGGATCTTTCCCAGAAAACTCAACTCTAGGTGGTCGGGACCATACCGAGTCACCAAGGTCTTCTCGCACGGAGCAATTGAGATAATGGGAAGAGGTGAACCGTTCAAGGTCAATGGGCAGCGTTTAAAACATTATGCGATCAGTGAACGTGCAATCTCTCTAGTCGGAATCTCAACGACCGATGGCTCATCTACAAATCCTCCGGATCCGAATTGATCACGAAATTAGGAGTCGAGCTACAGACTATAACCAAGCGCTTCATGGGAGGCAACTCATGTTCTAAACTTATATTGTTTCTATATTTAGAATTAGTCTACCAATTTTTAGGGAATAAATACTGCTATGGGAATTTTTTTCGGGAGACTTAGTTGATTTTTGTATATGTGCAGGAAATTGCCCTCAACCGATCGGGTGATGCATCAACCGATCGGGTGAGCCGTATCTGAAGATGGCCATGTATCAGCACATCAGTGAACCGATCGGGTGGGACATTTGATTGTCGGGTAGCAGATCGGGTGATAATAGCAGAGCTCTCGGGAATTTTGGTGAAATACCAACCGATCGGTTGGAAGAAGCTGTGATCGGGTGGCAGACCGGGTGAAAATTACAGTACTCTCAGGAAAATTGGGAAGCGTTCAACCGATCGAGTAACATCTCACCCGATCAGTTCACCTGTAGCTGTAAACCAACAAGGAATTTTCGAAATCTACCCATCCGATCGGGTGAACCCTCACCAGATCGGTTCACCTACGCCTTTATACATACTCCCTCTCACCCGACCTCATTCACCGGACTCCCAAATTTCCGTTCGCACGTTCCATTTCTCCTTCCTCCAAATCGATCCCCTCCATCACTCCCTACACCCCTAAAATGATACCTTAAACTATTCCTGTGCTTTCCCACCATCAAAAACCTCCCATAGACCACATTCAACCGGAAATCATCCAAACCCTAACCCTAACCCCCAATTTCGAAATTTCTTATCTTGTTGGATCTGCATGCGGCGGCTTCCCAAATCACTACATTGTACAACAGGGGATCAAGGGTGGAGTATCTAGCTTGGATTGGCATCACTGCTGGGTAACCTCTTTCCAGGTTTTATATTTCCCCATTTGTGTGCAGTATTTTGATTTTTTGTCCA
The DNA here is from genome assembly GCA_030789695.1 of Scilla litardierei. Classification (NCBI taxonomy): domain Eukaryota; kingdom Viridiplantae; phylum Streptophyta; class Magnoliopsida; order Asparagales; family Asparagaceae; genus Scilla; species Scilla litardierei. The sequence continues at coordinate 40,170,128 of CM061140.1, read as the reverse complement.
CTTTCTACATTTGCTTCACCATAACTGTGGACACGATCCCCCACTTAATTGTTCTTCCTCTATATCATTAACAGGTCTGGGAAGAAAAAAGAGCCAGCGTCCTCATCACGCAGACACAACCTACATGGCCCTTTTTCCCCTTTTTCCTTGGCATCAATCCTTCTTCAGAAGAACAATCTGAACGTTTGCATGCCCTCCTTCATCGCCCCATGCGACCTACTCTTTTTGCTGATCGCCCCACGCTCGAATCTCTCAGACTTTTGCGGGGCGTAACCAAACTTTTCGAATACATTGTGTGCGATTTCCTTCTGTGCGCTCGTGCCCACACACACCTGAATCTCACACTCGAATTCCTTAGTTCTCTCGAAGTGTTCTATTGGGGCTTCAATTTCCGTGCTTTCAATGCCGATTATTCGATGAACTTTGTCGAGCTTAACAACTCGCTGAATTTCCCTCACCCCGATCGTTCTGTTGAATGTTCAACTCATGATCGGTCTGATATCTATTCTTTCTTTCGGGACGATGGTGTTTGGCAACGATTCACCCGATTCACCACCTTTCCATCGGGGGCACTTGCCTCCTACATCATACATCCATGCTACCGTTTCGCCCACTGCCTCTTTGCCAACACCATCTTTTCCAGCGTAGATATTTTCACGGTGTCTAGGGATGAGCTTTTCTTTCATTATGCCATGTCCCATGACAGGGTCCACGGGCATGTCCCATTGCCCATAAACACCGCCCATTGGATCACCCACGAGATTTTATCTGTTAGCCGCGCAACTTCTGGACCTATCTGCTGTGGGGGATGATCACTCTAATTGTCAGTCATCTTTTGAGGCTGCCGCCCGACCTCCAATTTTTGCCGGGTCGAACCCGTATCGATCGTGACTACTTGATCGATATCGGTATGATCACTCCTTTCGGTGAGGAACATGCAATCTACCTTTATAGTCCTGACAATACTCCATTTGCCATCCTCCCACCATAATCTTCTGGGTGAATCCCCATTTGCATTTCTCATTTACCGTGGGAGTTCTACCCGGATCCTTGGTATTCCACACTCATACATTTTCCACCCTTGGAACCTCCCGATTGGCACCCGTGAGTCGGTTCACCCGGTGCCATCATTATCAACCACGATCCACCAATAAATTTCGACCCACCAGTGATCCAGCCAGTTGCCTCTCCTTCTCCTGTCTGCACACCCACTCCTACGTCCTCACAAGATTCTTTTGTCCACTATTTTCTACCCTCCTCACCATCTCTCTACAATTCTTCCGACAGCAGCTCAGATTGACCTCCCCCTGCCATTTATTTATGCATCACATTGATCATATCATTTTGCTAGCATTTTCATGTTCAGCTTGGGGGAAATCGATTTTTGTGCATTTTGTCCTGTGATGTCTTTGTCGTGTGTTTGTTTATAGGTGTTCTTTGGCTGTGTTTTTCTATCTTTTATTTGTGTGTTTGTGTTCTTTGGATGTGTTTTTCATGTTTTTCATCTTTTTGAGTCGATGCGTACTTCCCTCCCATTTCGTTGCCCTCCCGTATTTACTACTATTGCATTGAGAGCAATGCAAGTTTTAGCTTGGGGGAGTCGCACTTTGTGTGTCAGTTGTGTCTTTTCATCGTTTTGAGTCGTTTTCATCGTGTTTTTCTTTTTCTTTCTTTCTTTTATTCTCCCTCTCCTAGAGATGACCCCACATGATGAATTGCCACAAAATCACACGCACACTTATCTTAGCTATGATAATCTTATTCACTAACCCAAGGAAGCCGAGTCCTATTGCATTTCATGCTTCGTGGGTTCACTTTGCTTTTGTGTGAGTTGTTTGTCGTAACTAGCTGTTTGGTGTGCTTCTATATTGTGATTCTGATTTATATACCTGTCCTTGGTTGACCCCTAGACTATCATGCTTCAATCTCGAATATGTGGTATTTTACTTCTACTATCTGTATCTGCTTCTCTGTGCATGATATATATATATATATATATATATATATATATATATATATATAGGAAAATTTTCAAATGAGAACATTTCGCACCGTGCGAAAAAATTTTTAGTTTTTTTTTGAAATTTTTTTTTTCAAAAATTCTTTTTTCCACCCTCATTATATGTTGTTATACCCCCCTCAAAAAATAATCATTGAGAAATAATGTCATTTGGCCTTCGATCATGGCATTTCATCAAATTCGCACGTTTTGAGACCGTTAAATTTGTAACGGGTGGATGGGTGCTCTAATGCCCAACGGGTTCACCCATTATTTTCCCTGGGGTATATATTTGTATGGATTAAACATCAAAAAAAGAATTTTTGAAAAAAAAAATTTTAAAAAATAAAAAAAATGTTTTCGCACCGTGCGAAAACCCCTTTTTTCGCAACCGAAGATCACTATATATATATATATATATATATATATATATATATATATATATATATATATATATATATAATGCTTCAATTCGCATGTGACGGGACTCTATCAATAGGACTAGGATAATTTAGCTTATGCTCTGATTTGCGAGAAAAATTTTCCTTTGCCCAAGGGTTTAGAATTCGATTTCTTTTTTGTTTTACTTGGTGCAAATCCCCTCGTCGTGTACCGTTCTCCCACTTGGGAGAGTACACAAGTGTATAGCCAAAAACCCAAAAGCCCAAAAAGAAAAAAAATAGAGAAGAAAAATCCAAAAAGAAAAAGAAAAAAATTGTATAGCCAAAAGCCCAAAAAAACACAAATACCCAAAACCCAGAAAAAATTTCCGTTGTGAATATCATTCCTATCCACTGTGAATAAAGGGAAGGCGAGAATTTGCACCGAGTGTTCTACTTCACACCTTCTCAACCTCCCTCGTTTTCAAACACACTTGGCATAGGAATTTTCTAGCAATTATCTAAGCAATAGTGCGGTGATCTTCTAGTTCTTAGCAGTCGAATCCCCGATATATGATATGCTTCAATTCTTATTCTATTCTCAGCATGCTTGAGCTATTATTCACCGCTTATTCGAATTGAATCGATATTTGGGTCATTCCTTGGGTATGTGTATATGGAGCTTTATTGCACAATTTAGATAGTGACACAGTCTGCTAGCTCACGACCACACTCACTTGTGCTTCACCGTGCGGGCCTACGACACTTGTATGGACTCATATTCCTTGGTTTAGCGATGTGTTTTATCGCATGCTTGCTTAATGTGGCGTGTTTGATTTTGTTGGCTCTGACGGACGATCTAGGACTTTGATCTCTCTTTCTGTTTCTTCCTTTCTATGTTTTCCTCCGAGTTCCTACTCGCACTCGTCTTCCTTGAGGACGAGGAAGAATTCAGCTTGGCGGATTTTGACGCGTGTTTATATTTTATATATTCACGCACGTCTTCTTCATGATTTTCCGTTGTTTTTTGGTGTTTCGTATCCATTCTCTCGTGATTTTTAATTTTCTTTCACTTCTTTGTGTTTTTGTGCTAATGCAGATGATTGCCAGCGTTGGGGATATATAAAGTAGATATCATGAGTCCCCGGAGCAACGAAAGGTGTCATGCATGATCCTGAGGGACAAACGTCGAAGAATTCCATATATCAGCCCTCAACCAATCGGTTGGACACAGCCAACCGATCGATTGGTGCATGCGTATCCGACCCGGACAGAAGCAGCAGAAGAGAAGAAGACAACCGATCGGTTCAGTGATCGGGTGAATCCGTCAGTGCTCTCTGTTTTTTTGGAGCTGAATTCCAACCGATCGGGTGACATCTCACCCGATCGGTTCATCTGTAGTCGAAATTTCCAAGCTAACGACCCGATGAGCTCATCCGATCGGTTGGGTAACCGGGTGAAGTGTCTGAAGACCGAAGGCAATATTCGACTGTCAGCTCATCCGATCGTTTGATGCTTAAACTGATTGGGTGGCCGTATTTTCTATATATAATGACTTAGGTTTTTCCAGACGAGAACTCATTGTATTTTCTGTCTTTTTTGGGGCTTTTGACGGCTCGAAATTTATTCCGTCTTATAAGTTTTCTGATTGTTCTAGAACTTTAATATTGCATTAATATTATTGTTAGCTTCTACTTTCTATTGCTCAATTTTGATTTCAATGGTTGGATTTTGTTGTGATGCTATTTTCGCCATGAATCGTGAGTAGTTCCCCAATCTGGGATTTTGGTGGAAGCCTCTTCGTGGGTTCTCCCTAGAACGACCATAGGATTAGGGTTTCGATAGGGTTTAGGAATTTAGATGGTTACGAGTGGTGTTTTATTGTCACTGGCGGGAGAAAGACTGCCTTTGACCGTCGGGCCAAGGGGAAATAAAACTAGCGTTTGATCCCCTAGCCACAGCTCACACCCTTAGCATAGACATTGAATCCTAGCGCGTGGGAACAGCAGGATGAAATGTTGGGAGTAATCATTGCGAGCCTAATGCTCCCAGAGTCGGTCGGTGTTAATGGACATGTGAATGCCTATCGTCCGAACCTGGGTAGATCTAGCGTATCATCCTGGGCATCGACCAAAATATTGGGCCCATGGGACGCTAGGTATCACTCTTAGAGGCAATGTCTCACCATTAAATCCTAAAATCCAATCATAATCCTATTTGTCAGTCGTAATAGAGAGGGCACATGATAGGGTGAAAACCAAAGTCCTAGGTTTCTTTTTATATCTTACATCCATCATATTTCTATTTCGTGACAACTAACCAATTGATCGGGCTAGCTCACCCATCGGATGATCCGGTTCCTTCTTGACAACAAGCACAACACACGCCTCCCTGAGTTCGACCCCCAAGCCGCACTACAACTCCGTGCACTTGCGGTTATAAATATTTAAATATGGTATCCAAGACCCCACTGCATATTTTGCTAAATCTAGGGGACGTCAGACTCTCTCCTTGTTCACAACCGGAATCATAACGGGGTCGGTCGCCCGTCCTCCACACGTGGTAACAGAAACCACGACGTTTGCTTGGGCCCTTGGATTTGGCTCTGGTTGCGAAGGCAACCTTCCTTGGTTCTTCAGCAGCTGGGACATCTGTCCCCTCAGTTCATCGAGCGAAGTTTTTATATTCTTGAACTGGGCGGATGTGTCCTGGTTGAACGGGCTTGCCCACTCATAAATGTTTCAAGTGTGGCCTCCAGATTAGATCGAGGCTGATTTGGTGCATAGCCCTGCTGAGATGGGCGATTAAACTGATAACCTGGTGGTCGATAAGGCCCAGCTGGCCTAAACCCACTCTGCTACTGATTCTATGGCTGCACTTGTTGTTGCTGAGGAGGGGGTGGCGGTCTCTGAAATTGTGGAGGTTGCAACCCTCCACTTGGGTTTCCATAAGAAAACATCGGATGATTCCTAGCAGCTGGGTGTTGCCATTGATTCCGTCCCTCTCCTTGGACGTACTGTACATACTCAGATAGTTCAACACCATCATAATGTGCCTCACTAGGAATGTAACATTGCTCTACATAATCCTCTGTAGGATGGTAAGCAGAGGTGCTGGTGGTTGCAGGGATGGAATCCAAGCACTGTTCAATTCTGGCCAACTACTTGCACAAGGTCTCGATGTGAGAATCAAGATGGCTGACAGCTTTGACCTCGGGGGTCCAGGTCACAATGGTTCGTTCTTCACTCCACTGCTGATTATTAGCTACCATATGCTCTAGCAGGTCTATGGCTTCTTCAGGAATTTATCAAGCAAGGCGCCTTGCACGGCAACATCAATTATCATTTTGGTGCTGGACTGCAGCCTACTATAAAAGCTCTGCACCAAGTCCCAGGGCTGGATACCGTGATGAGGGCATTGATGTTGGAGGTCCTTGAATCTCTCCCAGGCCTCATAAAGGGATTCTTGCGGGAGCTGTTTGAAATTTGAAATGGCTCCCCGGATCCGCACCGTGGTGGATAGAATTTATCCACAAAGGCAAGTGCCAGCTTCTCCCATATGGTAAAAATGGCTGGGAGGGTGGGCCCGTAGCCAGTACGATGCTTTATCCCTCAGGGTGAATGGGAAAAGCCGTATCTTGACGGCATCATCACTCACATCCTTAGCCTTGAAAGTGTCACACTTTGCCAGGAAAGTGTCGATGTGGTGATTGGGGTTCTCGTGATGATGCCCATGGAAGGGATCCTGATGCATTTAATTTATGAGCCCCGTCTTCAGCTCGAAGCTCGCCGCCGCCAGTTGCGGTCTCAGAATAGAAGAGTTATTCCCAATAGTAGGCTTCATGTGGTCCCTGATGGACCTAGTGCGAGGAGGAGGAGTAGCATTGTCTGCCATCTGGGCAGAGGGGGATTGTTTTCTGCTTGAGGCTCTCAGAGACCTTGCCGTTTTCTCGATCTCGGGGTCGAACAATAATTCTTGACTTAACGTCCCGAAGCAAGTGTTTATGCACCAAAACAACTCAGACAAATACCATTAGTAGCACGGTAATAATTAAAAGAATAAAAGGGTGGAAAGGTAGGAATGGAAATATTTGCTAGCAAACTTCTCAAAATAAAGAATAAACTGAGAAACACTATTGCCGTTCCCGGCAACGGCGCCAAAAACGTGACGCACCTGACACCTACGCCTAGATTCCACCTGGCGGTGTCACGGTCGTCAGGCGTAGTATGGCCCCTAGGTGTAAATCCCCGGCTCTATCCGCAAGCGAATGGTGTCAAATTATAGTATAAAGGATGTCGGATCCCACAGGGACGGTGACAGTGTATTTGAATTCTAAGATTATTTCTATATCTCGAAGTGAGATAGCTGTAGGGTTGAAAGGATTGGTTGTGATATTATTGTTTATTCAATAATAAAAGGAACTAGTGTATTAGGGATCACCACTAAGACTGTCGGGGATCGATGTTGGAATAGGATCCTTACATTGTATTGGGGTTAGGGCATTAATCTCTCAATTCATACCAATCTCGTGGGTTAGAATTTTGAGGTATTTCGGTGGCTCTCATTGACGCAATGGCGGTACCCGTCAACATAGCGATATAGTTCGTCGGTGGATCCCCTCAAAGCACGGGCCGGGCATGGTCACGAACCTTGGTTCGATCCACCGATTTTCCTATTCGAATCCTAAGGATACCCCTTAAGCACATCAATTTCATAGACCGTGGGCATGATCTTAGTACGGGTTATCCTGGGGATTCGGTAGGATCGACCGAAATACTCCCCTTTATTCCCAATTCAACCTAGAGATCCAGATCTACATCTCCCCCTAAAGTCTTAAGGCTAACCCATCAACCCTAGATGAAGCTACTCACTCATAGCGACTTTAAGGAATAAAAATATGATTTTTGCAAGAGAAAACATCATAGAAAATTAATCGAATAAATATTTGTAAGCTTACGTGCCAAGAACGAAGAAAAATAACAGCGAACAATAATCTGAAGAAATGCCAAAGATTCCAAAACGCAAATCGCAATAGAGCTCCAAAAATAATCCGATAATCTCCAAGTATTAGGTCTAGATTTAACAAGTTTTCTAATCTCCTTCCCTCTCTAAAGATAATTTAAAAATTAACAAAATGAAAGACTTCCCCAAACGCAGCAGCCAGATCCGCACTTCACTCCCCAAGCGTGCAACAGACGGCAGCCGAAAATTTCCAAAAATAGCCTTCAGCGTTGTCAACCGAGTCAGTGACTCGGTCGAGCAGTATATTACTCGGTCGACTGCTCGATCAACTGCTCGGTCGAGCAGCCCTTCTGCTCAGTCGAGTACGTCAAGGAGTCCCGCTTCTCCAAAAATCGCCACTCTGTATGCTCGGCCCGAGTCAGCTCTGCTCGGTCGAGTAGTCAGCTGACTCGGTCTCCAAAGGATCTGCTCGGGCTGTGTAGGACGTTGCTTCAGCTTCGAAATATTGGTGCTGCTCGACCGAGCACCATGGGTGCTCGGTCCAAGCAGCCTGCGTATTAGTTCTTCTCCTTCGTCTTTCCTCTACTCGACCGAGCAGGTTCTCTGCTCGGTCGAGTCGCTGAGAAATCCTGAGCTGCTACTTGTATCTTCTCCTCCTCTCCTCTTGCTCTCTCCTCTACTCCTCCCATGGCTCTCGAAATTCGGCGAACTCTTGTAGTGCTTTGCCAATGGGCTTACGGGCGTGCCAGATGTGTCCATATCCAAAATGGGTCCCAAATCGCTCCAAAATCCCTGAAAATCCATAAAACACTATGAAACTCGAATATAACGTTAGAATTGCAATAATGTAGGAAAATACAGGATTTGGGTACGAAAATGGCATGAAATGCAATGGCATGATGCTATGAAAAGATGTAAAATATGGGCACATCAAAAGGGCATAGAGCTCTTCTATAGCACGGTCGTTTTGCACGGCTGTGTCACCTAGATCTGCTGGGGTGTGGAGAAGGATTGACATGGCCGTGCCAATTATCGGCATGACCGTGCCAATTATCGACACGGCCGTGCTCGAAGCAACCGTCGCTGCTGTCCTAGTTTTTCTTAGCGACGACACGGCTGTGCTGATTTGCAGCACGGCCGTGCACCCCTAAAATTCTGTATGGATTATAAATAGAAGTGTGCAATTGAGAGAGGGGGGAGATCTTCTTCTTCTGCGATTTTCTAGGGCTTTCACCACCCTGGAGGTTGTTCCTCCAAGATTTGTAAAACTTTTATATTCACTTCTTGTATTGAATCTTCATCTTATCTTTGTATGCATTGCTCTTGATTTCTTCTTTATTTCTGTTTGTGATGTTTACTTCCAAGCTCTTTTTGTTTTATTATCATGCCATGTTTAGCGAGTAGATTCTTGTGCCCATGGTGAAGCTCAGCCCTAGTGTGGATTATTCATGGGGGTTGATTGATGTGTCCATATTTTCGATAATTTTTGTCACGCCCTGCTTCCAATTATACTTGGGAGCGAGGACGCGAGCGGGTCCGCATGTGCATAAAGAAAAGAAGATGTAATTTTTTTTCTTTCTTCTTTGACTTAAGCACACTAAGCATTAATTAGCAAAGGCAGGTCACTGCACGTGAATATCTCAGAAGCAGCACAAATATTCTTTACAGTACAATACCAGCGTCCAAAGCAAACACAAAAGCAATTAAGGCCTAGCATAGCCGTACAATCTACTGAAAACACACCTGAAAGATAACAATACAAATAATAAAACTGAAATAGAAAGGTCACGCTCTAGCCTTCCACGGGGAGGATCTCAATGTCCTCGTAGCTCTAATCGACATGGTCCACCTCTAAAGGGGGATCCTCAAAGGTAGGGTCCTCAAGGTACTCTGTCTCTGAACTTAACGTATATTTCATAACACGTTGAAATATAAGTCAGCGATAAGCTCGGCAATATATTTAAAGTAATGAAACGAGGAACAATTAGAAAAGGACAACAGAGCGTTAGTACACAGTTATGAATAATAAGTGCAGAAAAGTAAAGTACGAGCATGCATGGATATTTTTGTAGTTAAAAGTAAAGTAAAATAGTTGTATGTTGAGTATTTGATTGTTTGTGCTCGTGATAAGTACATTCCTGGGTAGGTGAAATGTTCTCGATACACCTTATCATCGGGGATTACCGTGACGCTCCACACAATGGCTGCCTCCACCGGAGGGGCCGTAATCGTGTTCGAGACACACTTACTAACCCTGCTGCAATGGACCAACCCTACCCAAAGTGTATTGTCTAGTCATCGACCAAGTTCACCCCATCTGTATTCGATTTTTTTACCCCATCTGTATTCGATGGTTTTACCCCATCTGTATTCGATGGTTTCACCCCATCTGTATTCGATGGGTATCACATATGTGTTACGAGTTTGTAACATACTCCTTTTTTCAAATTAATTTAGCTTGTTAATATGCTGGTAGTAAAAGCAGTTCAATTAAATTAGGAGGCAATAAGCAAAATGAAACATGATATTTGGTGACCAGAAGTTGACAAGCACATTGAAACATGATTTAGCACAAAGTTTGAACAGCCAGTTTTGCAATTCATTACTAAAAATACTTGCCTTGGTGTAGGTGTGGGTGTTCAGGCGTGAGGTACATTTTATCTGCATCGTAGATTTGTGATATCAGTTTAAAGGTTACTAACCAGTTAAAATATATTAAACAGACTTACTATAAGATAATGTTAACGTACAAATTAACACCAACTATTAATATTCTAAAAATGATTCAACTTAGATAATATTAACTTAATTACTCCTAAGCTTAGCATAACTTATAAATAAAACTTTTAACTTTATAAACCTAAGTAACTTAATAATAATAATAATAATAATAATAATAATAATAATAACTTATAGTAATTTTACTTATATTTATTATCCCCCCTCTCTTACTCTCCCTCTGCCTCTGTCTCTCTCGTTCTTTCTTTTTACCTTTTTTCGTTCTCGCACGCAGGCGAAGGGGCAAGGGCATGAGGCACTGGGAGATCGGTCGGTGTACGGCTCTCGAAGGCGACAGATGGGCGGATCGGAGGCGGTGGTCACGGCAGCGGCTTCTCGGGTTGAACGGTGACGCAGATCAGTGGGGTGCGGCTGTCGAGATCGAGCGGTGGTGCTTCGACACGGGGCGGTGGCGATTCCATGGCAGATGGCGAGATCCAGAGCGGTGGCGGTGTGGATCAGCGGCAACGGGATCTAGGTGGGGACGTCAGCTGATCTGAGCACGGCGGTGTGATTGGAGGTGCGACGGCGGAGTTGATGTTTTGGGGGTTGATTTTGTTGATTTGGGATTGTTTTCTTGTTTGTTTGTGTTTGATTGTAGTTGTCTGGTGGAAGGAGGGGATGATGAAGTGTTGGGTTGTAAGGAGGAGAAGGTCTGGTTTGTTGTGTGGAGGTGATGGTTGAGATGTGGGTTGCTGCCTTTGGTTGGATGGAGTAGGTGGTGGCTGATGGTAGAGGGTTGTTGTGGTTGGAGGCAGGGATAAGGTAAATTTCTGAGAGTAATTTAGTTGCTTAGTGATTTAATTAGTTAAAATTAATAAATTGATTAGTAATTAACTTTTTAATTAAATGTAATTAGGGATTAAAATCATTTAATAGCAATTAGTAATTTAATTTAATAACAATTACGATTTAATAGATAAAAATTATGCTACGGAGAAAATGAAAATAACGACGTGCTCGCGTCGACGTGCGGACGAAGGATACTCGGACGAAAATAACCGGATCAACGAAGTAAAAATACACGCATACAACAGTCAAACACGACTAGGAAAACAAGCCGTTACATCCTACACTCCTTAGAATAATTCTGTCTCCGGAATTCTCTACAATGCAGGGAAAAGGTAGGGGTAACGTCCTCGCATCTCATCCTCTCGTTGCTAGGTGGATTCTCCTGGTGAGTCATGTTGCCACATCACTCTCACGAGTTCGACAACCTTGTTCCTGAGCGTCTTCTGACGTCGATCAAGAATCTAAACTAGTTGCTGCTCGTTGGTAAGGTCTGGTCGCACCGTGATCTCCGAATGATTAACCACATGCGTAGGATCACGGATATAACGACGCAGCTGGGAGACATGGAAAAAATTATGTACTCCCTCCAATGATGGCGGTAGAGCTAGACGATAAGCCACCTCTCCAACTCGTTCTAACACATCAAAGGGTCCAATGAACCTTGGACTAAGCTTGCCTCGCCTTCCAAAACGTATCACTCCTCGGTTTGGGGATATCTTCAGGAAAACATGATCTCTTGTTTGAAACTCCAAGTGACGACGCTTGGCATCAACCCAATTATAACGGTCGCTTTCCGACCTTATGATTATTCTGCGTGCACGTGCTTTATCGTGCACGTATTTTATCTGGCTATTTCTGAGCTTCGGCATATGCGATGTGATATGCCATTGCGAACGTTTTGGGGTGTAGAATTTTATAGTAATTTTTGTGAACGTCTTTTCACGGCTCGTTTTCTCGCAAAACGACTTTAAATGATATGGGTGTTTTAGTCATTTGACTCACAACGACGTTCCCAATTTTACATTAATTTTCGGAAGGCGTTGTGCACGATCAGGCTCCGTAGATCAGTGCGTCTCGTCTCCACGATCGCCCCAGTATTTTCGGATTATTTTTCTGACGGTCGGATTGAGAGATATCGCCCGGATAAACCTCGACCGTCGATCTCCCCAATTAGTTCAAATTCGAATTTGTTGCCAAATCTGGCAATATCTGGCTATTAATCTGTTTTAACATCCTTCCTAAACTGTGTTGCTAATATCCCCTAGACTTAGCCCAACCTACACCCCTCTTAGCTCTACCCCCTTTACCCACTTAACATTTAACTTAAAACACTTTAGCATTTAAATCCTTATAATAATAATAACCCTAACTAAACCCTAACCCTAATTCTATTTTTCCCCAATCCCGCAGCAACCTAGGGCAAACCCCCCAGCCGCCGTCACTCACCCCTCTCCATATCTCTCTCGCACTCTCTCTCACCCCGCGCCCTCCGGCCATCATCCGACCGCCGCGCACGCCCCCCCATCGGAAACTGCTCCGAAACCGGCCCCTCGCATCCACGGCCAAGCCCCGCCCGCCAGCCGCCATCTCCCTCTCTCTCGCTCCTCCCTCGCATCCACGGCAAGGCCGCCGCCCGCGCCCGCGATCCAGAGCCCGCGGCCCCCTCCGCCGCCCTTGCGACTCCCCACGGCCGCATGATCTCCCCTCGCATCCATGGTACTGCTGCCCGCACACCGTCGCACGAACCCGCCGTGACCGCCGCCGACCCCGTTTCCCGCCGCATTGCGACCCACAGCGTCGCAGCTGCCGCTGTGCCATCCCGAGCACCGCCGCCTCCATCTGCAGCCGCCTGCCACGTAGCGTCGCCTGTTTCCGCAGCGCTCCCCGGCTGTCGCTGTGACTCTGCGTGCGTAGCGCTCTTCCAGCGCGCAACCTCGACCGCAGGCCGCTGTCCCCGCGAGATCTGTCTGCAGCCTCCCCGCGATGCTATCTCGCTGTTTTTCCGTTGGACTGATCGTGCTCGCTGCCCACACTTCATCCGCTGCCTGGACGAGTCTCACTACGCTACCCGTAGTCGAGACGACGTAGACACCGCGGATCACCTGCAGTTCAGACGTTACGTCCGCACTACTCCAGACACCGGAGAGGTTGGTTTTCCCTAACTCGTAGCAAACCCACACCGTAGCAAAACTGAACCCTAAACTAAAACTAGACAACTACAATGAAATTTACGTTTTCTCACTAGTAAAATTTTGTCACTGTAGAAAATCGACCATCGGACAATTTTCTGTGCATATAGGGTAGTGGTCGATCTAGGCTGACAAGAACACCAAATCGTGACTCTGACAATTAGGGTAGTCCGACAACCTAGAAACGAACCTAAATAGGATTTATTGAAAATCGCGACCTGACACCGTCGCCGTGACACTGTTTCAGACGGACTACCGCAGACGAGACGCCTGGACGAGACGCCCTGGACGGACGACACACTCGCCACCGCAGGCAAGTGTACTTCACTTGCGCTTTTGGCCGTGTCTTGGTCTTAAACTGCTAGAACTATTAAACTGTGAACAAACAAAACCGGACGTGAAATGATAGCATCCGGGACGCCCTGATGACCTAGACTTGACGACGAAGTCTAGGCGTAGCAACAACTTTTGACACCGTAGGGTTATCTTGTGTGTGCGTGTGTGTGGACCCCCTAGAATCAACAACAACTGCTACTATAGGTTTCATCTGCGTGTGCGTGTGTGTGGACACACTAGAGCAACTTTGCCCTTGCCATGTCATGAACATCTTGCACGTCGTGTCTTGTGTAGCCTGTGGGTAATGAGACGCTCACCTAGTAGAGTGGGTGATCTTTGTGATGGAACACCTACAGGAAGCTCGGCACCCACCTAGCAGAGTGAGTGTCCCAGCAGACCGAGAGGATAGAGACTCTCACCTAGCAGAGTGAGTGGTCCTATACAGTAGTACAGTTTCACCTACGAGGCGTATGTCGCTCACCTAGCAGAGTGAGAGATACGCTACCGATCGTGGGGATAGAGGCACTCACCTAGCAGAGTGAGTGGCCCTATATTGTCTTGTCTTGAGCACTTGGGTTTGGGGTAGGGTTGAGCATGCGCACGGGGAGAGGGTCTGATCCCCATCGAACCGTAAGGCGTGAACCCTTCGTGTCACACGTGTCTCGTCTTGTCTCGTCCTGTCTTGTCTTGCTTGTCTTGTTACGCCTTGTCACGACCCGTTTAGGTTAGACCCGTAGTCGATAGCACACGCTACGACTACTGCTTGCTACGTTTTACTTTCCTGCTTCGTTTACTTTCTTCGTCACTCTGTTATAACCCCAGTATGCTAATCAACCAGTAAATTGTTGTTTAATAGCTCGGTACACTTGCAGTAGAGTCTGACCTCTTTTGTAGACTTTACCTGACGTACAGTTCCCTTCTTTTGGTGTTGTACGTCAGGTGTGGAGCCAGAGTACGTAGAGCCGGAGGACGCAGACCCAGAGTACGTGCCCGAGGAGGACCAGAGCTAGGGATCTTCACGTGTCTGATTCAGAGGTTTCACTGCAGTTTAGTTGGGTGCGTATCACCGTTTACTTTCTGTCTAGGTTGGGTGCTTGCACCATTAGTTTACTCCATCTGTTTTGTAGCCATGTTGGCTTTTGTTTAGACTCTCCGTAATTTTCTGGATATCCGTGGAATAAAATGAATGCATCTCTTTTAGTACTTTTGTTGTTCCATACTAACCTGCAGGGACATGTTCCTTCGTCTTGGAGTACCACACAGACGCTTATTGGGTCCGAGCTTCACAGCTCCGGCCTAAGCGGGCCTCGTCACATTTCATTTCTGTCATTTTGGGAAGCGGGGCGTGACAGGTTTTAGTGGTGGCCCATACAGGTCCTTTTCTGCAAAAAGTACTGAACAATAGAAGTATTAGCATTCATTTTTTTCTTCTTTCTCCAGTAATATGTGCGAGTCTAAGTTGTGTTTTTCCTGTCGTTAGGATGGTGGGAGGACGTGAAGCTCGAGATGGACCATCAGCTGACGGGACCATGGATGGCCGATGTGACGATTTACACCAATTACTGGGTGTTATGAGGGAGATGCTGGACGTTCAGCATCAATTGGTTCAGCATTCCCACCGTGCTGCCCATGCTCCTCCAGTTGCACTGCCACCGCCTCCACCTGCCCCTCGAGCTGCTCTGGGAGTGAAGCAGTTCAATGAGCTTCAGCCGAAGACATTTTCTAGGAAGGAATGGCCGTTGGCTGCTGATGAGTGGATTCTGAGTACTGAGGAGAAGCTGATAACTGCAAAGATTCCTGATGATACCCGAGTTGAGATAACAAAGATGCAGCTGACCGAAAATGCTAGGAACTGGTGGTGCATTGAGGAGAGGCACCTGCAGAAGCCAGTGGAGTGGAAGACTTTTCGATCAATGTTCAAGGAGAAGTACTTCATCAAAGTTGCTAGGAGGGAGCTACTGAGCAGATTTGTATATCTGAAGCAGGGGGATATGACCATCGACGAGTACGAGGCAGAGTTTGAGATGCTGAGCCGGTTTGCCCCACATATGGTGAGGAAGGAAGAGAAACGAGCTGATCATTTTCGTCAGGGATTGCGTCCGAAGATTCAGGCTTCTATGTCTTCGGCAGATTTCACGACCATGGGAGCGGTGCTGAATGCCGCGAGGAACCATGAGACCATATCGCGTCTACCTGATCCTTCTGATGATGAAGGAAAGTGACAGAAGGAGCAGCATAGGCCTTCTGCTGGGTCTATAGTGGGACCAGTTCAGTCAGTGCCTTTCAAGAGGCCAGGAGCACATGCTCAGTATCAGATGAAGGGCCCTTGCTTTTTCTGTGGCAAGCCAGGGCATCAGCAGAACACTTGCAGGAAGAAGCTGGGTTTGTGTCTGGCATGTGGAGCTGACACACACGCCTTTATAGATTGCCCGAGGTATTTCCATACTGAGGGTGGAGCACCTGCCCCTACCCAGAGAGGAGCTGTTATCCGTGGAGCATATGTCATGACAGCAGCGGATGGCGTCATTGCAGGTAACTCCATAGTTTTAAAATTTCATATTATAGTTTAGCTTATTTTTGGCTGCTTATGTATGTTTCAAAACTTTTTTGTTCCTTTCAAATCAAACCTCTAATGTTTTGGGATTAGCCCACAAAGATCACAACCCACCTATCTTCCCTCATCCATTACCACAACTCCACATGTTTTCTCATATGTTATTTTTTTAAATATGTCTTTGGCCTTAAAATTTCTTTCTTTTCTTCTCTCTTTGAACTTTTTTTTCTGTTTTCATTGTTGTTATAGTATTAGAACTGGTTATTATTGCTATAGGATTATGTTTGCGGGTAGGTTTAGATGTGAGATATGTCGTAGCGATGATTAATTGATTTTGAAACACAAAGATATTGGATTAGATTTCTTTCGGACGAAAAGAATGAGGTGTTCAAGACTTATTTATAAAATTGATGTGTGAAGGACTAAATGGAGAACTCTGATTGGATGAAATTATATACATGAAGATGAGAACTTATTAGACTTGAGACTTAGACGAGTGGTAGATAGGAGTAGCTACGGAGTATAGTATGAGTTAGGGTGATCATGAGAATGAGTAAAGCATTTAAAGCATCAAGACTTGATAGTCAAGTTGACGTGAGGTGACATTGGAAATAACACGACGTGTTGAGATAAATGGATGGTTAGGTAGTCGGACTTTATATTGGTTGGGATTAGTTATAGTGAGTAGGATGAGATGTGATTCTGATAGTTCGATTATTTGGCAGATAAATTTATGGGAAGATATGACAAGGAATGTATTAAGGACACGGCGATTGTTGATTTGTGAAAGGTGTTATAAGATAGACAAAGTTTTGTCTTGGATTGGTGATCGACTAGAAAATCATTTTGGTGATTGATAAATATTGGGAAGAGATTGAGAAAATTAAGGATGTTATCGAGCGATGATGTTTAGTGGAGTGGTATGGTAAGAGAAGATGATTATTATTCTTTTATGAGGACTTGGAGTTGGAAATTTAACAACAGTGAAGGGTCTATAGTTAAGTGTTAGGATGTGAGTTTAGTCGTGGCATTATCCAATGACAAGATGAGTTATGATGGATTATTGAGGAACGTTGTTTGAAGTTACAGGATTAGCGATCTTTATGAGTAGATATGAGAGTTGCGAGTATAAGGTTATATAGATATTATTATTATTAGTGTAAGTGATTCCGAGGGTGGAATCATTTCTAAGGTGGGGAGAAGGTAACGGTCGCTTTCCGACCTTATGATTTTTCTGCGTGCACGTGCTTTATGGTGCACGTATTTTATTTGGTTATTTCTGAGCTCTGGCATATGCGATGTGATATGCCGTTGCGATCATTTTGGGGTGTAGAATTTTATAGTAATTTTTGGGAACGTCTTTTCACGGCTCGTTTTCTCGCAAAACGACTTTGAATTATAGTGGCGTTTTAGTCATTTGACTCAAAACGTCGTTCCCAATTTTACATTAATTTTTGGAAGGCGTAGAGAACGATCAGGCTCCATAGATCTGTGCATCTCGTCTCCACGATCGCCCCGGTATTTTTGGATTATTTTTCTGACGCCTGGATTGAGAGATATCGCCCGGATAAACCTCGACCGTCGATCTCCCCAATCAGTTCAAATTCGAATTTGTTGCCAAATCTGGCAATATCTGGCTATTAATCTGTTTTAACATCCTTCCTAAACTGTTTCGCTATTCTCCCGTAGACTTAGCCCAACCTAAACCCCTCTTAGCTCTACCCCCTTTACCCACTTAACGTTTAACTTAAAACACTTTAGCGTTTAAATCCTTATAATAATAATAACCCTAACTAAACCCTAACCCTAATTCTATTTTTTCGCAATCCCGCAGCAGCCTAGGGCAAACCCCCCAGCCGCCATCACTCACCCCTTTCCCTATCTCTCTCGCACTCTCTCTCACCACACGCCCTCCGGCCGTCATCCGACCGCCGCGCACGCCCCCCCCGTCGGCAACTGCTCCGACGCTGGCCCCTCGCATCCACGGCCAAGCCCCGCCTGCCAGCCGCCATCTCCCTCTCTCTCGCTCCTCCCTCGCATCCACGGCTAGGCCGACGCCTACGCCCGTGATCCAGAGCCCGCGGCCCCCTTCGCCGCACTCGCGACTCCCCGCGGCCGCCTGATCTCCCCTCGCATCCACGGTCCCGCCACCCGCACATCGTCGCACGAACCCGCTGTGACCGCTGTCGACCCCGTTTCCCGCCGCATCGCGACCCACAGCGCCGCAGCTGCCGCTATCCCATCCCGAGCGTCGCCGCCTCCATCTGCAGCCGCCTGTCGCGCAGCGCCGCCCGTTTCTGCAGCGCTCCCCGACTGTCGCCGTGACTCCGCGTGCGCAGCGCTCTTCCAGCGCGCAACCCAGACCGCCGGCCGCTGTCCACACGAGTTCTGTCCGCCGCCTCCCCGCGACGATAGCTCGTTGTTATGCCGTTGGACTGATCGTGCTCGCTGCCCACACTTCGTCCACTGCCCGGACGAGTCTCACTACGCTACCCGTAGTCGAGACGACGTAGGCACCGCGGATCACCTGCAGTTCAGACGTTACGTCCGCACTACTCCAGACACCGGAGAGGTTGGTTTTCCCTAACTCGTAGCAAACCCACACCGTAGCAAAACTGAACCCTAAACTAAAACTGGACAACTACAATTAAATTTAAGTTTTTGCACCAGTAAAATGTTGTCACTATAGAAAATCGACCATCGGACAATTTTCTGTGCATATAGGGTAGTGGTCGATCTAGGCTGACAAGAACACCAAATCGTGACTCTGACAATTAGGGTAGTCCGACAACCTAGAAACGAACCTAAATAGGATTTATTGAAATTTGCGACCTTACACCGTCGACGTGACACTGTGTCAGACAGACTACCGCGGACGCGACACCTGGACGAGACGCCCCGGACGGACGACACACTCGCCACCGCAGGCAAGTGTACTTCACTTGCGCTTTTGGCCGTGTCTTGGTCTTAAACTGCTAGAACTATTAAACTGTGAACAAACAGAACCGGACGTGAAATGATAGCGTCCGGGACGCCCTGACGACCTAGACTTGACGACGAAGTCTAGGTGTAGCAACAACAACTTTTGACACCGTAAGGTTATCTTGTGTGTGCGTGTGTGTTGACCCCCTAGAATCCACAACAACTACTACTATAGATTTCATCTGCGTGTGCGTATGTGTGGACACCCTAGAGCAACTTTGCCCTTGCCATGTCATGAACATCTTGCACGTCGTGTCTTGTGTAGCCTGTGGGCAATGAGACGCTCACCTAGTAGAGTGGGTGATCTTTGTGACAGAACACCTACGGGAAGCTCGGCACCCACCTAGTAGAGTGAGTGTTGATCACTCCGTATTTTACACCTTTTTCCCGCATGTTTGCATGCCATTTAGATCGCTCAAATCATGTTTTTCACGGTTTATCGACAACATTGCGATACTTTTCACGATTTGTTGTTTTTGTCGTATTTCAGGAGATTTGGAGCGATTTGGAGTGATTCCGAGATACACCCACTCCGGAGTGTCACCGACGACTTCCCTGAGGGGTATTTTGAGATTGGAGATGAGCGGAAGAAGAAAGAACGTCGTAGGAGCGACGAGGAGGAAAAAATACGCAATTTGGGCATCTTCAGCATCTCACTCGGCCGAGTGAAGGAGTCACTCGGCCGACCAACGAGACCCCGCTCGGCCGGCCAGATCGGACACGCTATCAGCGTGCACTCGGCCGAGCATCAGAAGCCGACTCGGCCAAGTGACGTATCCCGTCCGCCCGAGTGGCACTCAGACGACGCCCATCAAAAACTCCCGACTTACTGTTTTTCGTCAGTCTGAGCATCAGAAGACCCACTCGGCCGAGTGGCAATTGCCGACCGCCCGAGTGAAGATGAGCCCATCGGCCGAGTAACGACAACTCACTCGGCCGAGTGACGCCCGAAGTGACGACCCCCAAGACCCCAGACTTACTGTAAATTCTCAGGGTCTATCACTCGGCCGAGCGACCTTTGTCACTCGGCCGAGTG
Organism: Scilla litardierei; assembly: GCA_030789695.1. Classification (NCBI taxonomy): domain Eukaryota; kingdom Viridiplantae; phylum Streptophyta; class Magnoliopsida; order Asparagales; family Asparagaceae; genus Scilla; species Scilla litardierei. Next base: position 40,150,120 of record CM061140.1, on the reverse strand, counting down.
AGCCGAGCGCCTGTAGCGGAAAACACGATTTTGAAGAGGCGCAGGGGCAGTTTGGTCACGAATTTCTGGGCAGTTTTGGGGGGTATTTAACCCCAGATTCTAACCTAGGTTAGAGAGCTTTTTCATTGCTTTTGGCAGCCTTTTTAGAATAGACTTTTTAGAGTTTAATTCTTGTGATTGGAGAGGAGAGAAAAAGTGTTATTTTGTTGGATTCTTGGAAAGCTACATTGGTTTGTCTCCCTCTCTATTAAAAATCCTATTTTTATTGCTATTTTGAATATTGCCATGAAGTCTATTGCTATTTCAATTGATTGTTCTTCCATTTGCGATATGATTTGTGAGTAGTCTTAACGTCTTAGGGCGTGGGGATGAACCCTACGAGCCCAATTTCTGATTTGTGATGATTTGGTAGAACTATTGCTAGAATTGATTAGGGCTAGTTTGGGATTGATATGATACGGATAGCTAGGTATTCATATCGATTGGGATTTGCAAGAGATTGGATCCCAATTCGATAGGAAACCCTAGAAATCCGAATTAGGTTGAAATTGAGTTTCCTTAGTATCGGTTTGCAAGAGATTGGACTGATACTAGGATCCTCGATTGCAATTCTATACCGATACCCGTTTGCAAGAGATTGGACGGGTAGGAACTATCCCAATCTAGGTCGTAGCCCGAGGTTGCACGAGAGTGGGCTCGGGATGCGATTGAACGATGACGTTGATCCTAATGCTAGCTTGCCTAGGCTACGGTTTGCAAGAGATTGGACCCGAGCCTAGGTCTGCTATAGAGCGGCAACAGCGCGAGAGCGTGAGCTAGGTTTTACATTCAGTTGCAACTAGTTCATCCGACATTCTACCCTAGCAATTGTGAAACCGATGAATCACAATGACGAGATACGGTGAGTAGCGGGGATTCCCTATTCCCTAGGCGTCTTTATTTGATTTTATATCTCTTTACATTGTTTGACGATTGTGACAACATCGCCGAAAGGCAAATTCCCACTTTTCTGTCCCCATAGCCAGGTTGTTCGGAGAAGGCACTGTCATACGTCCTCCCTGAGTTCGATACCCGCTCGCCGCTACACCGTGCGCTTGCGGTAAAACTACACGGTCGCTCTTTAGGGTGTACGCCCGGGTGCGATCAAGTTTTTGGCGCCGTTGCCGGGGAGGCGATTGTGTTTGATCCTACCACCCTAGCTATTTCTTTCTTTTTGTTTTATTTCTTCATTTTTTTATCTAACCCTTCCATTGTGCTAATCACTTCTTTGAAACTTTGTTTTCCCGTGCATGTACACGAGATCCACTGCGGACCCCGTAGATATATTGTTTGATCCTGAGATCGAGCGTACATTACGGAGAATCAGAGCGGAGAGGAGACCCGATACGGAAGGGAGGTTTATGAACATTCGTGAGACGCCTGAAGAGTTAGCGGCAAGAATGGCGAGGATTATTTCCATTCGAGATAGGCTCCGGCCTAAGACTTCTTCCACGACCTCGTCCATAGCCATGCCGGAGTTGGCGACCGACAAGAATTTTGAGTTGAAGACCGGACTTGTGGTTCTGATGCAGCAGGATCCATTTCATGGGAACGCCCATGAAAATCCCCACTACCACATCCAGCTCTTCCTATCAAAGTGCGCCACCTTCTAGATGTCGGGCGTCACCCTAGATGCCATCAGACTGCGCCTCTTCCCCTTCACACTAAAGGATAAAGCTCTTTATTGGTTGATGACGCAAGCTGAAGGAGTCTTTACCACATGGGACGAGTTGGCGAGCGCGTTTATTGACAAGTTCTATCCGCCCTCCAAGACGGTAAAGATTAGGAGTGCTCTCATGTCCTTCAAGCAAGGACCTCAAGAGACACTCTACGAGGCTTGGGAGCACTTCAAAGACCTACAGCATCAGTGCTCCCACCATAGCATTGAAGATTGGGAGCTAGTCCATAGCTTCTACAATGGTCTCCAACCGGGGACCAAGCAGATTATTGATGCCGCGGCAAATGGGGCCATCTTATCGAAGACTCCTGACGAAGCTACGGCCTTAATTGAGGAGATGGCCTCGAACAATCAACAATGGGGCGCCGAGCGAGGACACTCTTCGTCCTCCTTGAAGCCATCTAGCATCTACGAGGCCAAGGCCGTGGCGGAGCTTACCAACAAGTTCGATTCTCTCCACAAGGTGGTGGAGAGACTGGAGAAATATATCACGGAGCCCCAAGGAGCCCCTTCCACATCCACACCAACAAATCAAATGTGCGATTGGCAAGACCAATCCCAAGCTACGTATTTGGGAGGAGAACAAGTAGAGGGATCTTTGGAGCAAGTCCAATACGTCGCGGGGAACCAAGGATATTGGGCCAATCCAGCCACTAGAAACCATCCCGGTTTCTCCTATGCCAACAATGAAGGAGCATTGAACCCCCCGCAACAACTACCTCATCAAGCTCGACCACAACAACAACAACAACAACAACAACATTATCCACCAAGGGGGCCACCGCAACAAAATCACCCACCAAGGCAACAAGTGGGACCCTATAGGCCGCCCGGATACAATCAATGGTGGAGAAATCCAAACCCTCCACAAGCTCAACAACGCTCCGATTTTGAAGCTAGAGTGGAGGAGTTTATGGTCGAGCAGAAGAAGACTAATGCTTCCTTGAAGGCGGGCCAAGATTCCCTTGCAACCATTGTAGGCCAAATCTCGGAGCAACTTGTGTTGCTCAATCGAAATAGTCAACAGTTGTCGGCTCAACCCGAGCAAAATCCACGGGGCAACACCGGCCATATCAACGTCGTGGTTGCAGTTACTACGAGAGGCGGGAAGAATACCACTCCCGTCATGATTCCTACCAAGGAGCCCGTGGTGGAGAGAGTAGAGCCAAGTGAGCCGGTCATTGAAGTTGAGAGAGAGAAAGAGCCGCAAGGGGAAGAAAAGTCAAGAGCGGAGCAACTGATTAAAGAGAGGCGTTTTATGCCACCGATCCCATTCCCTCAGAGGCTTGCTAGAGCAAAGATGGAGAAACGGCTAGCCAAGTTTCTCGAGTATTTGAGAGGGGTAAGCCTCAATATCCCCTTACTCGACCCTATCGTGGAAATCCCGACATACGCCAAGTTCCTAAAAGATTTGATTACGGGGAGAAAGAGGAAGGAGAAAATCATGCTCGCTGAGGAGGGGACTTGGTTCACCAAGAGAGAGAAGGAGCCCGCCAAGTTCAAAGACCCGGGGAGTTTCCGAATTCCTTGCACCTTAGGCGGCGTCCCTCTACAAAAGGCGTTAGTGGACTTAGGGGCTAGTGTTAGCCTCATGCCTCTCTCTATGTTCCGAAGGCTAAACACCGGCACAAAATTGAAGCCTACCGACATGCGGATACAACTAGCAGATGGTCGGATCGCAAGGCCGGTAGGGATCGCAGAGGACATCCCGCTACAAGTCCCGGGAGGCATATGTTTGCCATGCGACTTTGTGATCATGGATGTCAAGGAGGAGGGCGATACGTCGCTAATACTTGGACGCCCGTTCCTTGCCACCGCCGGTGTCATTGTCAATGTACGTGAAGGGACTCTAACATTGAACGTCGGCAACATCGAGGTGGAGCTTCATATACCCAAGGCAATGAAACACATGCCTTATCATGAGGAGCTCAACTATATGGACCTCCTTGACGAGGTCATTGAGGAGGCGATCCCCCATTCCATCGGCACACTATTCAAGGATGATTTTGAGGAAGGGTCGGATTTGGGCCAAGAAGAAAAGATGAATGACTCCCTCGATCTCTCCATGGAAATTGATGAAGGCGACGCTGATGTCGCAAGAATTCGAGAGCTCTGCAAGCTCTCAAAAGTGAAGTCTCCAAGGAAAGCTCCATCGATACGGAAATCGGTGTCACCGGTGAAGCCAAGGCCCGGAGCAAGCACTAGCTTGGGGGAGCCACCCCCCAACACTACCCGAGACAAAGGAGCACTGAAGAAGAACACGCCGCCACAACATCCAAATCCGAGCGTTCTTCCCGATAAATTCGACGGGTGCATCTCATATGAACCCAATATCCCGCATTAAATTGAAAATCCAAGGGGGTCGAGCTCAAGACCTTAAACGAGCGCTTGTGGGGAGGCAACACGACGGTTATCACTTTATTTTTACTTTTTTCTTTATTTTTGTTTTAGAAAATATTAGGGTTTTGAGTCGTTTGCCTAAAAAATTCGTGATAACGGGTCCTATTTTTCTTTGACAGGAGAGGAGAAATGGATGTCTATCATTGGGAGGATGAACAAGGCGACAAAGAGCGTTCCAAGAATGCACTCGATGCTTAGGAGGAGGAAGAAATCATCTGGAGGAAGAAAAACAGAGATTAGAGCCCAAACGGAGCCAAACAGCAGAAAACGGGATTCACTCGGCCGAGTACACTAGCCACTCGGCCGAGCACGTAAGTCCGTCCGCCCGAGCGGCGCACAAATGAGGGAAGTCTGCTGTACCCAACTCTCTGTTTCTTTTCTTGATTTCAGTATAACTGCCACTCAGCCGAGTATATATCTTCACTCGGCCGAGTGAAACTGATACGCTCCTAGGGCGAGAACTGCCGAGTAGCTTGAGCCACTCGGCCGAATGGAATTTTTCCACTCGGCCGAGGGTGGCAAATCCACTCGGCCGAGTCGTAAGCAGTGAGGAATTTTCAAAAATATTTCCGTTACGATCACTCGGCCGAGTGATACTTCCACTCGGCCGAGTCGTAACTTTTCCTTTATAAGAGGCGTGGGCTCGGCGCGGAATTCGAAGCGACACAAATTCTCATTCGCCTGAACCCGCGCCCCCTCTTCTCTCCCGAATGCTGCGACTCGCCCGACCACCCTTGTCCGTCGCCGTGCTCGGCCGACCACCGCCGGCCGACGACGCCGCCGCACTGCCCGAGTCGCCGCCGACGATCTCACCGTCGGCCGAGCTCCGGTAGCCCCTTTTCGCCCTATTTTCTCCTATTTCTTGTATTTTTTGACGATCCGTACACTAATCTAGCCCCTAATTCAAATTAACTTCATTATCTATCTATTATACCCCTAAACCCCCATACATTTTGAATATTACTCGCTGATATCTTCGTTTGATGTGCAGGGTATATTGGGGAGCTTAGGGGAGCCTAGGGGAGCTTCCGGGGAGCGTTTTTGGCTTCGTGGAGGCGGCGTCTTCACACGCGTCCACTATATTGCTCTCGCGGCGTGTTACGGTATCCTCGTTCCACTCATTTTCGCATGCCGCATTTATTTCGCTTTTTGGTGAGCACCCGGGGCCCACATGCCGCCCCGGACACGGCCACGCACCAGGAGAGCTTCCGTCAAGCGGAAGCGGCCGGATGAGCCCGTCCCCTCCCACGAGATGGAGGACTCTCCTCTGCCTACACCACCTCACCCCACAAAGCCACAGCCTACAGACCCCGTTCACCCCGCACAGCCACAGCCTGCAGTCCCCGTTCACCCCGCACAGCCACTCCCAGCCGACCCACTGCCACCACCGGCTCCACTTGTCGGGCTGCTGGGGATTACGTTCCGAGACGACGCACACCGCGTCGTTTTTGAGCACATTTCCCAGCGCTCGATTGTACCCTCCAGGTTCGCACACCTTGCAGACCTAGGACGCCTGGGGGTACTTGAGGGGATGCTCACGTTGTATGACAACGTGGGCTGGCGAGATTTTTTCCAAGCGTCGGCGGACACCTTCGTCCGTCCGACACTTGAGGTGCTTAGTTCTATAGCTCGGACCGACGAGGGATGCTCGTTTAGGTTTATGGACCGGGAGTGCCAGGTCACTCTCGGTATGATGAGAGCATTCTTTTCGTGGCCCGATATCCACGGGGCCGACCGTGGTTACGCACCCACTCACATTCCCCCACCTTCCTTCGATTCCCACGCTTTCTGGGCCCGGATCACGGGTTTACCAGCTGCCTTTGACCCTAGTCGGGCCAAGGCCTCGGCCATCGTCCACCCCTGCCTCCGCATAGCTCAGCGCCTTATGGCGACTACCTTTTTGGTGAGGTATGAGCCTGGGACGCTGTCCACGCCAGAGCTTTATATGCTCTATGCGATGACGCACCCCAGAGTTCTAGCTAGGGAGAGTGACGAGTTGGTCCCCGCCGTCGTGATTGATATCACGAGCTGGTTTTTGGTCCGCATCATCGTATTGATGGGCGCTCGCTCACCGATATGTTGCGGCGGTCTGATCACCCTGCTCACCCTGATGACCAGCGAGGACCTACCGGCCGATTTGTGTCGTTCTCCGGGCCCCACTTCACTGTCCATAGACGTCATGGCCTGGATGAAGATGCTTCGTCCGCACGGCTAGCGGCACTGGGTTTGGTTGCACGGTCCCTACGGTGCTGATTACATGATCCTTCCGAGCCCAGCTCGGACACAGATAGCACCAGCACAGGTGGACTGGCTTCCGGCGATGGATCTCCTGATCCCCGCTGCCTACGTGCTTGAGGCCGAGGAGGCTGAGCAGGCCCACGCTGCACACGCTGCACCCGTTGACCCCGTGGCCCCTCAGCCTGTGCCTGATATTTCTGCTGCTCCCGACACCTCTGTCCACACTTCTGCCGGTGTCGGGAGTACACTTGCCGAGGCCACCACCACTCCTACCACAGCTGGCCCTCTGTCCGTTGAGCCCCTTTGCTCCGCACTACCCGAGCGCCCACCTACTTTTGTTGAGAGCGTAGAGCATTCTTTCGCTGTTGTCGTGGAGACCATGGCTAGTATGATCTCTGCTGGGATTTCACCTTTTGGACCCCACACTGCCTCCCCAGCGGCTGTCACTTCTGTCTCCACCGCAGCCGTACATTCTGAGAGTGTCGTGACGTCTGTTCCCACGTCTGTGTCACTGACCTCTCTTGTCGCCTCGTCGCCACTTTTATATTCCACTTCTGCTGCTGCTGCTTCCACCTTACACCAGCCTGCGCCCCAGCCTCGCACTGAGGCTAGGCCCCCACTTGTGAGCACAGCACCCTTCCTCCACATGCCTGCTGAGCCCATCCACTACACCACCCGAGTCCGCCAGCCCCGTCCTGCACAGCACAGACACGTGCGTCCCTTTGCACCACCTCCCCCTGACAATGTACTTCAGAGCATTCGTGCTCTCGAGGGGGCGGTGAGTGGCCTCAGAGGTGACCTCAGGACCATGTCTGCCACCGTCACCGCTATGGCCAGCCGCTTCGACCTACTTCCGGGCATTCACTATTGCCTCACTCAGATTCTCGATCGGCTTCCTCATGTACCGACCGTACCCACACCCACCCAGCAGGTACCCACCCCCACTCCTACACACACCCAGCCTGCTTCCACACCCATACCCACACCCACCCAGCAGACTGTTCCCCAGCCACCTCCACCTCCACCTCCACCTCAGGACGGAGACGGCACAACACCACCAGCTTAGGCACCCTTGATGCCATTGAATTTTTTTTGCCGTCATACTGCCCGTCTCTGCTTGGTCCTGATGAATTTTGCCCACCTCACCCTTCCCTCACTGTTTTTGGGTCCACATTTTGATCATATCTATCTTTATCATTTTTTGGAGAGAGGGAGAGCCTTTTTGGTATGACACTCTTATATCTAATTCACTCTTATATCTGCATGCATCATGTCCGCATCATATTTTCATTTTGTTATTTTAATTTCTTTTTCATCATGCATGCATCCTCACCTACCCCTCACATTACACGTCTCTCGGTGTGCCACACTTTGCACATTGAGGACACTGTGCACTTTAGCTTGGGGGAGTGAGTTCTCACGCTTTTTCGATTTACCACCTTTATTTTTAGTTTTTTTTCACGCCATTTTTCGCATTTGCACTCACCTTCACCACTTTTTCTTTTTTACCATGCATCATGTTTTTCTTATTTTCTTTGTGTGCCGCATTGTAAATAGTTTTGTTTTCCTTTTTATCTTTATTTCTTTCATCTCATGCTAGAGATGACTTTTCTGTGATGATGATGACGTGGAGTTAGCTTTCTCTATATGCATGCTATATTTGTCATATCTTAGTTTTTATTTCGGATATCATATGATGTGATCTGCCTAGCATTTAGAGATAGTAACTCACACTTTTTCCATATGAAAATGGATGAAATTTTATTATTAGCTGAGTCTGAATATTCATATGTATGCTATCGTAGAAAACACACCAAGATTCACGCATTGAATGCTTATATCTGGAGTACCGTTTTCTTTTCCTATATCACTTCTATTTGCATGATTTGTACACTTCACTTCAGGATGATTGAATGATGTTAGCTATGATAAATCTGGATTAGTTTTGCTTTTTTGTGATCGAAACTGAGTAGATTAGATTACCCTGCTAAAGTTGTCATGCACGTCTTATAGAGTGAACTGAGAGACATATTTATTTCTTTCTCCACATATCTTGAACATCAATTCTCTATTTTAAAAATCATTGGTGAATCTCCCCTTAGCGATTCTAATATTTGGCATTTCCCCCGTTATTAAATTCCTAGCTCCAAATTTCCCAAAACCAAAAAGAAAAAGAAAAATTCTTGCATATCCTTTTCTCTCTTTTGATTTGGGATCATTTGTGTATCTATTGCTAAAAAAAGAGAAAAGAAAAGAAAAAGTTTTGAGAAAAAGAAAGGAAAAGAGAAAAGAGTCTCAATAAACGATCCCATCTCATATACTCTCTCTCTTTCTTCCCTCTTTTTGTTTTTATTTTTATTTTCTTTTGCATTTGGAGCTTCAAAAGAAATGGGGAATGTAAGTATAGTTTTGTATATGCCACCACGCTTATAGATAAGCTTGGGGGAGAGAATCCAATGATGTGTGAGAGAGTGACTACCTGACGGTGCATGACAACCTAGGCTAAGTAATATTCTATACTCGGTGAGATTGTTTTAGCATCACGAAATCCAGAAATCTACGCCTAGCACTCATTTCATGAAATCCACGCTTTTCTATTCTTTCTATTCTATTGTGTGATATTCTTATACTCCTCATAGAAAGCATTCAATTGAAAAGTGTGTGATCTGCGATATTGTATACCGCTTTAGATGATTCAGACAATGTTAATCTTAGAATTATTCCATTTTTCATGATATATCAATATTCTTGGGTTTCTATCTCTATTTGCATTATTATACTAAGATATCGAAATAAAAATCCTTGACATGTGTTTTACATTCGATGCATGCTATATGAGTAAGCAAAACCCACGTCCTGAGAAAAATGATCTAGCAGCTTCCCTCTTCGCTTTCTTCTTTCTTCTTCGTTTTTCGTTTTCCGTTTTTCCATCGTTTTCATTTTCTAAATTCACATGGTTCGCCTTTTACTTATCTTCCTCGAGGACGAGTAAGAGGTAAGCTTGGGGGATTTTGATCACTCCGTATTTTAAACCTTTTTTCCCGCATGTTTGTAAGCCATTTAGATCGCTCAAATCATGTTTTTCACGGTTTATCGACAACATTGCGATACTTTTCACGATTTGTTGTTTTTGTCGTATTTCAGGAGATTTGGAGCGATTTGGAGTGATTCCGAGATACACCCACTCCGGAGTGTCACCGACGACTTCCCTGAGGGGTATTTTGAGATTGGAGATGAGCGGAAGAAGAAAGAACGTCGTAGGAGCGACGAGGAGGCAAAAATACGCAATTTGAGCATCTTCAGTATCTCACTCGGCCGAGTGAAGGAGTCACACGGCTGACCAACGAGACCCCGCTCGGCTGACCAGATCGGACACGCTATCAGCGTGCACTCGGCCGAGCATCAGAAGCTGACTCGACCGAGTGACGTATCCCGTCCGCCCGAGTGGCACTCAGACGGTGCCCATCAAAAACTCCCGACTTACTGTTTTTCGTCAGTCTGGGCATCAGAAGACCCACTCGGCCGAGTGGAAATTGCCGACCGCCCGAGTGAAGATGAGCCCATCGGCCGAGTAACGACAACTCACTCGGCCGAGTGACGCCCGAAGTGACGACCCCCAAGACCCCAGACTTACTGTAAATTCTCAGGGTCTATCACTCGGCCGAGCGACCTTTGTCACTCGGCCGAGTGAGCCGAGCGCCTGTAGCGGAAAACACGATTTTGAACAGGCGCAGGGGCAGTTTGGTCATGAATTTCTGGGCAGTTTTGGGAGGTATTTAACCCCAGATTCTAACCTAGGTTAGAGAGCTTTTTCATTGCTTTTGGCAGCCTTTTTAGATTAGACTTTTTAGAGTTTAATTCTTGTGATTGGAGAGGAGAGAAAAAGAGTTATTTTGTTGGATTCTTGGAAAGCTACATTGGTTTGTCTCCCTCTCTATTAAAAATCCTATTTTTATTGCTATTTTGAATATTGCCATGAATTCTATTGCTATTTCAATTGATTGTTCTTCCATTTGCGATATGATTTGTGAGTAGTCTTAACGTCTTAAGGCGTGGGGATGAACCCTACGAGCCCAATTTCCGATTTGTGACGATTTGGTAGAACTATTGCTAGAATTGATTAGGGCTAGTTTGGGATTGATATGATACGGATAGCTAGGTATTCATATCGATTGGGATTTGCAAGAGATTGGATCCCAATTCGATAGGAAACCCTAGAAATCTAAATTAGGTTGAAATTGAGTTTCCTTAGTATCGGTTTGCAAGAGATTGGAACGATACTAGGATCCTCGATTGCAATTCTATACCGATACCGTTTGCAAGAGATTGAACGGGTAGGAACTATCCCAAACTAGGTCGTAGCCCGAGTTTGCACGAGAGTGGGCTCGGGGTGCGATTGAACGATGACGTTGATCCTAATGCTAGCTTGCCTAGGCTATGGTTTGGAAGAGATTAGACCCGAGCCTAGGTCTGCTATAGACCGGCAACAGCGTGAGAGCGTGAGCTAGGTTTTACATTCAGTTGCAACAGTTCATCCGACATTCTACCCTAGCAATTGTGAAACCGATGAATCACAATGACGAGATACGGTGAGTAGCGGGGATTCCCTATTCCCTAGGCGTCTTTATTTGATTTTATATATCTTTACATTCTTTGACGATTGTGACAACATCGCCGAAAGGCAAATTCCCACTTTTCTGTCCCCATAGCCAGGTTGTTCGGAGAAGGCACTGTCATACGTCCTCCCTGAGTTCGATACCCGCTCGCCGCTACACCGTGCGCTTGCGGTAAAACTACACGGTCGCTCTTTAGGGTGTACGCCCGGGCGCGATCAAGTGTCCCAGCAGACCGAGAGGATAGAGACTCTCACCTAGCAGAGTGAGTGGTCCTATATAGTAGTACAATTTCACCTACGAGGCGTCTGTCGCTCACCTAGCAGACTGAGAGATATGCTACCGATCGTGGGGATAGAGGCACTCACCTAGCAGAGTGAGTGGCCCTATATTGTCTTGTCTTGAGCACTTGGGTTTGGGGTAGGGTTGAGCATGCGTACGGGGAGAGGGTCTGATCCCCCTCGAACCGTAAGGCATTAACCATTTGTGTCACATGTGTCTCATCTTATCTCGTCATGTCTTGTCTTGCTTGTCTTGTCACGCCTTGTCACGACCCGTTTAGGTTAGACCCGTAGTCGGTAGCACACACTACGATTACTGCTTGCTACGTTTTACTTTCCTGCTGCGTTTACTTTCTTCGTCACTCTGTTATAACCTCAGCATGATAATCAACCAGTAAATTGTTGTTTAATAGTTCGGTACACTTGCAGTAGAGTCTGACCTCTTTTGTAGACTTTACCTGACGTACAGTTCCCTACTTTTGGTGATGTACCTCAGGTGTAGAGCCAGAGTACATAGAGCCGGAGGACGCAGACCCAGAGTATGTGCCTGAGGAGGACCAGAAATAGGGATCTTCACGTGTCTGATTCAGAGGTTTCACAGCAGTTTAGTTGGGTGCGTAGCACCGTTTACTTTCTGTCTAGGTTGGGTGCTTGCACCATTAGTTTACTCCAGCTGTTTTGTAGCCGTGTTGGCTTCTGTTTAGACTCTCCGTATTTTTCTGGATATCTGTGGAATAAAATGAATGCATCTCTTTTAGTACTTTTGTTGTTCCGTACTAACCTGCAGGGACATGTTCCTTCGTCTTGGAGTACCACACAGACGCTTATTGGGTCCGAACTTCACAGCTCCGGCCTAAGCGGGCCTTTTCACGTTTCATTTCCGTCATTTTGGGAAGCTGGGCATGACACCAATGCTTGTACCAGACTTGCGCAATGCGTAACTTGTCTCTGATGTTACGAACTACACCCACTGTTTCAACAATCATCTACGGGCCCAATAATTCTCGATCACCAATATCATCCAAACTCAGCGGGGATCGACACTTCCTTCCATAGAGTGCTGCGAATGGGGCCATGCCAATGCTGGCTTGGTAGCCATTGTTATAAGAAAACTCTACTAGGTGTAGATGATCTTCCCACGAGCCTTTGAAATCCAGCATACAAGCTCGTAGCATGTCCTCCAATATCTGGATGGTACGCTCTGATTGGCCATCCGTCTGCAGGTGATACGCAGTGCTGAAACTCAGACTGGTACCCAAATTGGATTGCAGACTCTTCCAAAACTGAGATGTGAATCTAGTGTCCCAATCAGAGACGATGGTCATAGGAATTCCATGCAATCGAACAATCTCCTGCATGATTATCGATCACATCACAACGTATACTAAAAGAAGTGCTAAAGGCAAAGGATAGATCATTACCTCCATATACTTCTTAGCTAGTATTTCCATAGATTGTCCCACTTTAAAGGGTATGAAATGTGCTGATTTGGTTAATCGGTCAACGATCACCCAAATTACATCATTCTGCTTAGTACTCCGAGGTAGTCCAGTCACGAAATCCATAGTGATGTGCTACCATGTCCACTCTGGAATCGGTAGGGCTTGAAGCAGTCCCGCAATGCGAAGATGTTCAGCCTTCACTTGCTAACACACAAGGCATTAGCAACACTTCGAGCCATGCTTCTCTTCATTCCATGCCACCAAAAGTTCAGATGAAGATCCTTGTACATCTTGGTGCCGCCAGGATGAATGGAGTAGGAAGAACTATAGGCCTCATTCATCAACTCCTCTTTGATATCACCTGAAGGTACGCAGATCCTACTACCATATCATAGGGAACCATCCTCATGAATAATAAAATCCGTCTGTAGTCCAGCTTCAACTTGCTCCCAGATCTTCCCTAACTTCGCATCTCCAGTGTGAGCAGCTTTGATTCGATCTACGATAGTAGACTGAACTTGCATATTCATCAATGATGCAGAAGTCCCGGGTAAAATAACCTGAACCTCCATCTCATGTATAGCATGCTGAAGTCTCCATTAAGCTGAGAGAGTCATGATCGCTGGTAACCTGCTCAATGCATTAGTTATGACATTAACCTTCCCTGGATGATACTGGAGGTCGATGTTGTAATCAGCCATAAGCTCCAACCATCTATGTTGCCTCATATTGAGCTCCTTCTGAGAGAAAATTTACTTCAGGCTCTTGTGGTCGGTGTAGATCTTGACTTACTCACTCAAAAGAAAATGTCTCCAAATCTTCAGAGCAAAGATGACAGCAGCCAACTCCAGGTCGTGAGTCGGATAATTCTTCTCGTGAATCTTCAACTGTCGAGAAGCATATGCGACCACGTGACCATGCTGATGCAGGACACATCCAAGGCCCTTGCCAGATGCATCACAGACGACTTCAAATCCTCCAGTCCTGTCTGGTATAGCTAACACTGATGCAGTCGTCAGATTGGCCTTCAATATCCTAAACGCCTGCTCACAAGAGTCTGACCATACATACTTTACATCCTTCCTTTTCGGGCGAGTCATAGGCTCGATAATCTTCGAGAAGTCCTTGATGAATCGACGGTAATAACCTGCCAATCTTAGGAAACTCCTGATGTTGGCAGCTGATCGAGGAGTCGGCCAGTTTCTGACTGAAATGACCTTCTCCGGATCGACAGAGATACCATCTCCTGATACCACATGCCCAATCACACTTGCTGAACTTGGCGTATAACCGATGATGTCGCTATGTCTCTAGTACAATCCGCAGGTGCTCGGCATGCTCTTCTTCATCCTTCGAGTAGACCAAAATGTCGTCGATGAAGATCACCACGAACTTATTCAAGAAATCATAGAAGATCAAGTTCATAAGGTTCATGAATACTGTTGGGGCGTTAGTCACACCGAATGGCATGACTACAAATTCATAGTGCCCATACTTGGTCCTGAATGCCGTCTTCGGGATGTCTCCACTTCTAACCTTCACTTGATGATAACCACTTTGGAGATCCAGCTTCGAGAATACTCGTGATCCTCCAAGTTGATCGAAGATGTCGTCAATGCACGGCAGCGGGTACTTGTTCTTTATGGTTACCTTATTCAGTTCTCTGTAGTCCACACACATCCTTCTCGAACCATCCTTCTTCTTGACCAAAAGAACTGCCGCACCCCAAGGAGATACGCTGGGATGAATCAATCCCTTCTGCAACAGGTCGTCGAGTTGTTTCTGAAGTTCTTCCAGTTCAGCAGGAGCCATGCGATAAGGAGCCTTCGAAATAGGTTGAGTGTTCGGCATAAGGTCGATAGTAAATTCCAGAGCTCGATCAGGCGGTAATCCTGAAATATCTTCAGGAAATACGTCTACAAAGTATCGAACCACTCTAGGTTTTTCGGGCTCAACTTGCATCGATGCAATGATTAGTTCGTTCGGCTTGGCCTGAAATTTGATAGGCCCAAGTGAACGGTCTCCGATCATGAATTCAAACATATGATGGTCAGGGATTTAAAACACTACTTTCTTGTTGTGACAATCGATAGTAGCGTAGAAATTTCCTAGCCAATCCATGTCGAATATCGCATCGAAGTTTGACATGTCGACAATCATAAAGTCTGCGAACAACTCGTGTCCACAAATCACTATGGGGCAAGATCGACAGCTAGTAGAATTCCATACAACTCCACTTGCAGTAGTGATGCTCAAGTGATTTGGTAGAGAGTCAACATGAATAGAATGTCTCTCTACAAATCCCCGGGATATGAAGCAGTGAGTGGCTCCAGAATCAAAAAGGGATAGGGCTGGATGAGAGGCTATCAAGACAACACCTAGTACATAGGAAATAACTTAGCTAAAAGATGAACAAGTAACACATGCATATATCATAAGCATTAAAAAAGAAGGGTTTAAGTAATAGCTGAAATCACTTGTCCAGCCGACTCAGCCTCCGCGGCTGTCATGGTGAAATTCTGATGACTCGGCTGGTTCTGCCTCGCCAATGCGAAAGCCTTCTGTTATGGAGTCAGAGGTGGTCCATGTTGAGTATGTCTAGGAGCTCCACGCTGAACAGTCCCAGAAGGTCCAGCGGTCATCGGCTTATTGGTGCGGGGAGGGCAGTCTCTGGTAGCATGTGCAGATGCTCCACATATCAGGCTTTGATTCAGTAGCTCTCTGCAGTCCTTCATCACATGACCCCTGTGCTTGCAGTGGAAGCACACTAGCTGGGGTCGATTGTTGGCCGGGACAGTAGGCCTCTTAAACTGTGCAGTTTGAGTAGGTCGGAGGTTGCCCCTGGGTGGCTCCGGTGGACGCCTACTTCCTCCAATCTGAAGTGCCTTCTTACGCTTCACAATAAGTTCATGCTTCTTATCAGCATCCAACACTTCCTGATGTGTAGTCGGATTCACCGAAGACATTGAAGACTGAATGTCCAGGTCTAGTCCCTGGAGAAACTGATAAGCACAGTCTTTAGGATCTTCCACCAGATGTGGGGCGAATCGACTAGGCATCGAAAATTTTGCCTCGTATTCATCAACAGTCTGATTGCCATGTTCCAGGTTGATGAAACGTTGCTGCAGTTCCCTCTTGGCTGATCGAGGAAAATATTGAGCGTCAAAACGCTCTCGAAAAACATGGCCAGTTGATGGGCTTGATAAGACGAGTTTCTTCAGTGTCCCACCAGTTACGGGCATTTCCAGTCAACTGTTTCTTGGCATTTCTACCCAGCCTGCCTGGTCAATGCGGGCAAGACTCAGGTCCTCTTCTGTGGTTCAGGCCCATTCTTCTACTGCTAACGGGCCTTCTCTCCCAGAAAAGCTCTTCGGGTTCATCTCCCGAAATTGCTTCGCTCTGGGCTCAGCTCGAGGCGGGGGTGGTGCAGGTGGTGCAGGCTGATGACCCTGCAAGATCAGCTGATGTTGGGTCTCTAACATTCCTCTCATAATACTGATGAGTTCATGGAGATCGGTAGTATCATTCCCGCTCGTTCCATGACCGTTGCGAGTATGTGGTCTTCTTGCCATGCTGCAAAATAAACAAGTTAAACATTTGTGTACAAAGTTATTCAAACCATCTGGTTAGTAATGATGTTCACACTGCTTCTGAAGTATTTCGCAGGGAGGAGGATGACCTGCATGGGCCACCACTAAAACCTGTCACGCCCCGTTTCCCATTATACTTGGGAGCGAGGACGCGAGCGTGTCCGCTTGTGCTTAAATCAAAGAAGAGGTACTTTTTTCTTTCTTCTTTGAATTAATCACACTAAGCGTTAATTAGCAAAGGCAGGTCCCTGCACATGGATATCTTAGAAACAGCACAAATAATCATTACATTACAATACCAGCGTCCAAAGCAAACACACAAGCAATTAATGCCTAGCATGGCCGTACAATCTGCTGAAAGCAAACACACCTGAACGACAACAATACAAATAATAAAACTGAAATGGAAAGGTCCCGCTCTAGCCTTCCGCAGGGAGGATCTCAATGTCCTCGTAGCTCTGATTGGCGGGGTACACTTCTAAAGGGGGATCCTAAAAGGAAGGGTCCTCAAGGTACTCTGTCTCTGAACCTAACTTATATTTCAGAACACGTTGAAACATATGTCAGCGATAAGCTCGGCAAGGTATTCAAAGTAATGAAACGAGGAACAATTAGAAAATGACAAAAGAGCGTTAGTACACAGTTATGAATAATAAGTGCAGAAAAGTAAAGTACGAGCATGCATGGATATTTTTGCAGTTAAAAGTAAAGTAAAACAGTTGTATGTTGAGTATTTGATTGTTTGTGCTCGTGATAAGTCCATGCCTGGGTAGGTGAAATGTTCTTGATACACCTTATCATCGGGGTTTACCGTGACTCTCCACACAATGGCTACCTCCACCGGAGGGGCCGTAATTGTGTTCGAGACACACTCACAAACCCTGCTGCAATGGACTAAACCCACCCATAGTGTACTGTCTAGTCATCGACCAAGTTCACCCCATCTGTATTCGATGGTTTTACCCCATCTGTATTCGATGGTTTCACCCCATCTGTATTCGATGGGTATCATATACGTGTTACGAGTTTGTAACATACTCCTTTTTCCAAATTAATTTAGCTTGTTAACATGCAGGTAGTAAAAGCAGTTCAATTAAATTAGGAGGCAATAAGCAAAATGAAACATGATATTTGGCGACCAGAAGTTGACAAGCACATTGAAACATGATTTAGCACAAAGTTTGAACAGCCAGTTTTGCAATTCATTACTAAAAATACTTGCCTTGGAATAGGTGTGGGTGTCCAGGCATGAGGTACGTTTTATCTGCATCGTAGATTTGTAATATCAGTTTAAAGGTTACTAACAGTTAAAATATGTTAAACAGACTTACTATAAGATAATGTTAACTTACAAATTAACACTAACTGTTAACTTAATATTCTAAAAATGATTCAACTTAGATAATATTAACTTAATTGCTCCTAAGCTTAGCATAACTTATAAATAAAACTTTTAACTTTATAAACCTAAGTAACTTAATAACTAATAATAATACTAATATAATAATTATAAATAACTTATAATAAGTTTACTTATATTTATTATCCCCCTCTCTTACTCTCCATCTGCCTCTGTCTCTATCGTTCTTTGTTTTTACCTTTTTTTCGTTCTCGCACGCAGGCGAAGGGGCAAGGGCATGAGGCACTGGGAGATCGGTCGGCGTACGGCTCTCGAAGGCGACAGATGGGCGGATCGGAGGCGGGGTTACGGTGGCTGCTTCCCGTGTTGAACGGCGGCACAGATCGGCAGGGTGCAGTTGTCGAGATCGAGCGACGACGCTTCGACACGGGGCGGCGGTGATTCCACGGTGAACACGAGATCTGGAGTAGTGGCGACGTGGATCGGCGACGACGGGATCAGGCGGCGGCGGCAGCTGATCTGAGCGTGACGGCATGATTGGAGGTGTGACGGCGGAGTCGATGTTTTGGCGGTTGATTTTGTTGATTTGGGATTGTTTTCTTGTTTGTTTGGGTTTCTGGTTTTAATGGGGAGAGGGACTGTGAAATGGGTTTGATTGTAGTTATCTGGTGGAAGGAGGGGATGATGAAGTGTTGGGTTGTAAGGAGGAGAAGGGCTGGTTTGTTGTGTGGAGGTGGTGGTTGAGATGTGGGTTGCTACCGTTGCTTGTATGGAGTAGGTGGTGGCTGATAGTGGAGGGTTGTTTTTGGTTGGAGGCATGTATAAGGTAAATTTCTAAGAGTAATTTAGTTTCTTAGTTATTTCATTAATTAAAAGTAATAAACTAATTAGTAATTAACTTTTTAATTAAATGTAGTTAGGGATTAAAATCATTTAATGGCAATTAGTAATTTAATTTAATAACAATTACGATTTAACAGATAAAAATTACGCTACGGAGAAGTTGAAAATAACAACGTGCTCGCGTCGATGTGCGGACGAAGGATACACGGACGAAAATAATTGGATCAACGAAGTAAAAATATACGCACACAACAGTTAAACACGACTAGGAAAACAGGTCGTTACACTTTTATCGCATCATTTCAAGCCATTTTAGTCGCTCGAAACTCATTTTTATCGCTCATTTGATCGTTTATTGGATTATATTACTTTCGGAGCTTTTATTCCATTTTAGGAGTTTCGAGGCGTGATGGAGCAAAATGGAGTTATAGACACATCCGAGACGGCCATAGCATCGATGGCGTGGCTTGCTAGGTACTTGACGAGGTGGAGAAGTGAATTTGAGGAGAATAAGAGGAAGGAAGAAGAAGAGAGCCAAGAAAATGAAGCTTCTCCATTTCTATCAGCATGCCGGACCACTTGGTCTGAGTGGTCATCGCACTCGGTCCGAGTGGGCAAGGCACACGAGGAGGAATTCGAGACTTAGCATCTGTTCGTGCCTTGAAGGTCACTGGACCGAGTTGCCTAGTTACTCGGCCGAGTTAAAACTATGACAGAACGACCATTTCCAAGAAAATTCAAGCTTCTGAGATCGATCGAATCGGCATGCCTACTCGACCGAGAGCCTAGGTGACTTAGTCGAGTAAAATTGTGGCATGACATTGATCTCAAGTGCATCTCCAACCTTCTGAACTCGACCGATTGGCAATCCCACTCGGTCCAAGTGAAAACAATTCCAGTCCAATACTATGGAATCAATCGAGACGCAATGAGGCTTCGAAACCCGACTCAGACCGAGCGACATCCCCACTCGGTCGAGTCGGGCAGTCCGCAGGCGCAGAAGAAGCTCAACTAATGGGCTTTTAATGGTGTTTAATGGGTTGAAACCCATATGTATATAAAGTAAATAACTTTCCTAGGTTAAGGAGGATCCAGAACTAAGTATAATTTCGTTTTGAGCAACCCCCTATTCTTTATAGCAAGAATTAGGGGTTTCAAGGAGATTATTGCAGGGAAACTTTTGGATTCTTAATTTTCTGAAGAAGACTTCTTGTTTCTATTGGGTTAGTATTATTTTCTTCTCCATTTCTATTATTGTTGATTATTAATCACTATTATATTGTTTAATCTTATCTCGTTATTATTGTTTTTCCTATTTTCACCATGAATAGTGAGTAGTAATCTCTAGGGCTAATGGTTGAACCCTAGGATTTTAGGGGTTAGATGTTAAAACTATAATTTTTAGGTTAATTATGTGATTAGGGATGTGGTGTGACCGATTCAACCAAGTTTATAAGGATCTCATCTAAGGTTCATGATCCACGATAGTGGCGCGCGCCCTAGAAATTGCCCTATAGGATTGATTACGGTAATTAGTGGATTTATTTAGGGTTCGTGATCCATGATAGTGGCATGCACTCTACGGGTCTCCACCGATACCTATATATCCGTAATTGATGATCTATGATAGTAGCATCAATAAGAGCCATCACATCACAGATCGAAACTCTAACCACACGATAGTGGCGTGAGTGGAGATTGAGAATAATGTTCATATGGCATGCGAATCCATCAATGATAGTGGGGTTAAGCAGGGGATATGTTAGATGAGTACTTCAATGATAGTTGGCTACGTTTTCATGTTCAAGACACGACAATCTCGTCCTAATCCAACCTAAAAGTTAAAACCTAGCATCGACATCCAACGACCCTAATGGTGACTCCTGGAGCTTTAGTTTCCATTTATTGTTATTTTTTATGAGTGATAATCGTGACAAACACTTGGATACACCCCCATACTAGCACAATCACACCACTATGAACCGTAAACCCAAGGCTTATACCAATTGCCTTCCCTGTGTATCGAAAACCTTTACGATATTGCAAAGGTCTCGACACCGTGTGCTTATGGGACCGAACATTGATCGTCCCAAATATCGAATCGATTGGATTGTAATCTAGGAATGGGTTTGGATGATTTTAATTCAACTCACCTCATTGTCAAGGAGGGTTGAATATCTAGTGCTAGGAGCCGACAACCCATCGGACACACTCACTAGTACCACCTATGTAGTAGCCTCCGACGACCCATCGGAGCTTCGAGTAGGGTCCAACCCATTCTCTGAGCCCTCTCTCACAGTTAGACGTCGAGATGACTAGGATTGAGATTTGACTATCATATACGACTATAACCTGTTGGCTTGAGAAGCTAGATCAACTCGCATGTTTAATTTGCATTAGTGGTGATGCTTAGCCTTCGGCACCCTTCTTTATTTTCACATTGTTTTGTGTAATTATCTCATCCACATCACTATTTGTGTAGCTACTTAGATACACAATTAGTTGGTAGTCATACCATTGCCTCCATGTGTTCGATCTGTGAGTTACAACTAACGTCGTACGCTTGCGCTTAATTTAAAGCCTAACAAGAGACATATAACTTTTGACTGACTGAATCAAAACAAAGACATCCCTTTTGGCCTTCAACTATAACCTAGAAAGATACAAATAGTAGACCGTGAAGACAATTTACTACGTTCAACATTTGGATGAAGGACAACACAATTTGAATCAAAGACATGAAGGAAGGAGAAATAAAGAGCAAATCTATACAATGACTCAAAAGATGACAAACTTGAATTATAAGAGACGTGAATTCTTTTAATAAGATGAGTAGTAGTAATAATATCTTTTCCCCAAAATTCACTAGGAACATAGGCAGACAATAAAAGAGAGCGAGTTGTTTCAATAAGATACCTATGTTTCCTTTAAGCCACACCATTTTACTCACGGGTTTCTCTGTAAGCAGTTTAATGAATAGTTACATCAGAAGCAAGTATGTTAGAGAATTGATTAGATGTATAATCTCCACATAAATCACATCGAAAGAACTTTATAACAGCAAAATGTTGAGATTTCATAAGAGCACAAAAACATTGAAGACATGGAAAAAGACATAGTGACGCTTCATAAGATAAACTAAACAATAATGAGTGTAATCCTCGATAAATGAAACATAATATTTTGAGCCTCATTTTGTGGCTATAGGAAAATGTCCCCACACATCAGAATAAATCAGATCAAAAGGTGCAAGAGAAAAAGAGATACTTCTACTAAATGGCAAAGAAGAGAATTTTTCTAATTTGCAACCATTACAATCAGAAATATCATAATGTTTCAAATTTCCTAAACCTACCAAGGAAACCAAAAAAACATAAATAAGATGTTGAAACATTACCAAGGTCAGAATAACATAAATAAAAAATAGAAGAAAAATGACTCAAAACGAAAAGACGACCAATCAACACTGGAGATGCGAACTCTAATACCTTGAGCTCATTCAAAACATAAAGTCTCCCTTTCATATAGCATGTTCGAATTAAATTTTGGGATTGTAGGTCCTGCACATAACAATTGAAAGACGAAAAAGTGACTTAGCATACAGATTCAAATAATTGACTAACAGAAACAAAACTCAAGGTAAGACTTGGAATGTATAGATATCGTGGAGAGGCAAGTGATGTGTGAGCATTGACTCAACACATGCTCAAGGAACAATACAAGGAAAACGGCATTTGATGACGATAAATTCCGTTAGCAAAAGAAAAAAAATCCGTCAGCGAAAATAATCGCTAACGGAAAAAATCCGTCCGCCATCCCGTCAATGCAAGGTAGTAAGTAAAAGTTTATTGACGGTTTCTCGTCAATGAAAAGTATATCATTGTTGATGGAAAACTATCAGCAACAATGGATAATCAATGACGGACACTATCGGTGATAGTCGCACTATCACTGACTCCATCCGTCAGCGAAAGTGGAACTTTCTCTAACGGCGGCCGTCAACAATATGGTGACTACACTGACTATCGATGCAACTATAGTGTGACTATCGCTGACAGTGATACAGAGTATAATTGTCTTAATAACCCCTCCCTGACGATTCAAGAAGCTAAAGTTGGCTTGAACGGATGCCGTCATCGATCCAAAGTATTATTTTTCCAAAAAAAACCTTCCCTGACGGTTCCATCCGTGAAATTTGCTATTGTTGACGGTAGCCGTGAGCAATACAAATTTTATTTTTTTTTCTAAAAAGCCAAATCATTTCATACCTTTGGGACCATGTTCGGTTAAAATCATCATGATTTTTTAAGTCTCTCTCTGTATAGCAAGAATCAAGCCAAAATTCCAGAAGTAATAAACAAAACAAAGAAAGAAAGAGAACAAAGGAAACTAGGGGTGGCCCAAGCTGAGTAACCATAGGGCCTGTTTCTTTGCTTAGAAATGAGTTGAAAAAGTGAGATTTGCTCACTGTAGCGGGTCAGTTCGAGCACTATTTAGAGGAATCCTCAAATGCTTTCATCGTGGCTGTTTCTTTGGCTGAAACTGTGCTCCGCTTCTTTGCTCCCCTCCAATATCTCCTCTCTCCTAGCTGGCGGGCAAAAATCCTCATCGCAAAATCCCCACAATTCACAGGGATTTCGTTTGCTTTCCATTTTATGTGGGTCCCTCAACTCTGGCGGGCCAATGAGAAGGTGTGTTTGACTTTTTTTTCATTTGAAATCGCGATTCACAGCATGTTTGTGCTATTCGCACAAAATGGTTTTTTTTTTTTGTTTTTTAATTTAAGATTTATAATTAAATATATTATAGTTTATCAATATTTCTCCTATTTCTAACTTTCATCATCCAACTTTCCCAATTCCACTATAACCAAAAGAAACACACTACTTTAAAATGGACCCACAAACAAAACTCTAACCCACTTTCCAACCTCTTTTTCTTCAAAAAAAACACACAACTCATATTCTCTCTCCTCTTGATTTCTTCAAGGATTTACTATTGCAAATAGTAAATCCCAACTCATTTCCAAGCAAAGAAACATGCCCATACACGAGATAACGATTTACTTCTGTTGGCCAGAACTTTTTCTGCCATCAATATCATCATCACATGAGACTGAGAGCATAATCAAGACCCAATCGTCCCACACAACTATCTTATCCCAAAGCAAACTGGAAAGTATAGAAAGCAACTCTGGAATTTAATCATCACGTAGAGATTATATTTACAAAAGGAGAATCCAATTTCTCTGAAACAGGGAAATAGAATTTCCCTCATAATTTTTTTCCCCAACCACGCAGCATCGCAGCAGTCTACGTAGAGATTATAATTACAAAAGGAGAATCCAATTTCTAAACAGGGAAACAGAATTTCCCTCATAATTTTTTTCCCCAACCAGGTAGCATAGCAGCAGTCCAAGACCACCCCCCAACAAAAAAAAAGACAGGCCTGCACTGCTTCTGCAACTGTAGAAACGCTTAAAACGTGTGAGACATGTGATCAAAGGTCCTAAAATTATAGACAGGAACCGAGAAGAAGATGGACTGTACAAGGGAGAGGATGCACCATCATCATTGATACGTCTATTTTACAGAATCCCAACAGCATGGGCCCAAAGGCGCAGCCCACCAAACGAAGCCCGAAAGAACATGGAGCTAGAAACCCAACTACCGATCAGAAGCCCGTTTGCGAGATCAGGCCCGCCCGACAAGGCCCTTTCGAGGGCCCCCGAACGGCGATCCTAACCGGCCCCGGAAACGCGCAAGTCCCTCGCCCACTCCAGCGATAACCGCTCCCCCGGGCCCGCGACCACTTAATGACGGTAATGGGGAGGTGCTGGCATGGCGCAAGGAACGGCGATAGGGAGGCGGATTGAGGGGGCACGATCGGGGGCGGATGAGGGACGTGAGTCGTGGGCAATCACGACGGGAGGCTTATAAAAGGGGTAGAAGGACGACTAGACAAAGGACCGCATCTCAGATAACTAAAACCTAAGGTACTCCATCAACGACTTAGTTCCCCCATTCCATCTCCTTCCTCCCCCGCTCGCGCCGGTAGACGTCGTTCCAATCTCCTCCCGAGTCGAACCGTCTCCGCCGGGCCTCCTTTTTCAGATCACTGTCTGACTTAGGCATCGGAGGGGATTTGGCCGGAACCAAGGTCTGGCCCCCCTGACGAGTGTTCTCGTCTACGCAGGAGGACATCAGATCCACGGGCCGAGGCTTACCCCCCGCCCCACGCCGGCCACGCATCACACAAGACGACCGAGGCTACTCCTCGTCGTCCGACCGACCGAGGCCGAGCACATCCGTCCGAGCAGAGGCTTCCCCTCTGCTCACGAGGCGCCGATGCTATCACTCGTCATCCGACCGTCCGAGGCCGAGCGTCTCACATCGGGCCGAGGCTTCCCCTCGTCCACCTTGCGGCCGAGGATCCAGATTCGGCCCATCCTACGCGCTCCACGTCATCCGCAACTTCGATTAGCGTCATGTCTGCACAGACTCGGCGCACCCGAGGGACCCAAGTCGGCCCCTTGACAACATTGACCGGGTAGTCCACGGTCAACGCTTTTGTCGTAAGAAAACACTCTGAAACATCTGGCGCCGTCTGTGGGAACAAACTGTCCCACGAAGAAACAAACCACACCTGCAATGGCACGAGCCTGCAACGGAAAGAGACGCATGCCCCCCATCCCAGAGGAGGGGAATGTCGCGCCCAACAGCAACCTTGAGGACGCACCCGACGACAATCACCCCGCCCCCTCAACCGAAGAGACTGGCGGGTCGGAACTAGCCACGTAGGGGCAGCTCCGCGCCCTGGCCCAAGAGACCAACGCGAGCCTCCAGACGTTGGTCGCAACGGTACAGCAGCTCGTCGGCGCTGCGCCAGCCAACGGAGACGTGTTGGGCGACGGCCATCATTGGGCGGGGGGCCCCCCGCTCTTACGGTCCGCTGTGGTCGATGACCACGGGAACCGAAGACCGAACACGGAGCGTCGGTCCACATTGTCTGGCTCCCGTCAGGCGAGATCACGCGCCTCCTCCCCTTATCTTGAAAGGAGCCAAAGAGAAACCGAGGGCACGGGGGACGAATCGGTGACCACGTCGTCTCATCGGCCACGATCACTCCACCGCAGAAGAAGCGATCGACACCACTCGAGAGACCGATCACGGCGGAGCGGGAGCTCCCGCCGGAGGAGCCGGGAACGCCGGGTCAGCCCGACCCTCAGTGTGGCGAGGGCCGTGGAGCCAGCCCCGCCGGCGCCTGTGCCCCCTCCACCACCAAACGAGCTGGAGGTAGGCGGGTGTCGGACCCCCGGGGGCATCCATGGAGACCAGTGTCCTCTGTCGTGGAGAATAACCGATGCGCAGGTCCCCTCTCGATTCAAGATCCCGGCGCTGGGGAAGTACGACGGGATAGGAGACCCGGGGAACCACGTGATGGACTACGAGGGGGACATGTCCTTCCAAGGAGCCGACGATGACCTGCTCTGCAGGGGCTTCTATTCGACCCTCAGGGGAGCGGCGAGAACCTGGTACCGCAGCCTACCCAGCCGCTCCATCGACAGCTTCGAGGAACTCACCCAGCTGTTCTGCAAACAGTTCATGGCAGGGTGACAGGTAATGCCTGATGCTGAACATTTGGTTAACATAGTGCAGGGCCCTACCGAGCCGCTCCGACAGTTTATGCGCCGCTTCAACGCGGAACGGCTGAACGTGAACAGCCCCCCGACCTTGTTGTCCAAACGGCCCTAAAGAAAGGGCTGCGCCATAGAGGCCTGAAGAAGTCTCTGCACAACGATCCCCCGAAGGACCTTCCTGGGATCATGACGAGGGCCGAGCGCTTCATGTTGACCGAGGAGACCTTGGCCATTGAGGCGGGAAAGGCCAAACGAGGGACCAAACGCGGCGATAGCGAGCGCCGCAGCCCCGAAGGGTACCGGACCGAGAAGAGGACGAGAAACATGCAGCGAGGAGAGGGTACCAGGGACGCCACCCCAGACGCCGTCCTCGCCCAAGTACAGAAGGAAGAGCGCGCCGATCGCCCCCCGCCAAAGACAAAAAGAGGGGGAAAGAATGGGGAAAAGTACTGCAAATACCACAAGGACAATGGCCACGACACTGAAGACTGCTGGCACCTAAAGAAGGACATTGAGAAGCTGATGAGCCAAGGGCAGGCAAGGAATTTAGCCGACGAGCCGGCCCACGGAGAAGGAACCTCCATGCAACCGGACAAGGGGAAGAAGGTCAACACTGTCCAAGGACCCCTCCGCATCATAGAGTGAGCAGGCGAGGCCCCTCCCCCCCCGATCGCAGCCTAGTCCGGAGGAGATTATCTAGGTTTACATCCCTCCGTCTAGCCTTATTTCCTTTTTCATTTTCCTCCAAATGTACTAGTCCAATAGGACCCTTAAGAGTACAAATGCATTCCCTTTTATCTTTTCTTTATCTTCGACGGAACCAACATTTCACCAAGGGTGCATAAGAGTGAAGACCACCGCCTCACCGGATGGGGGGGGGTCAGACAGAACCAGTCCCAAGACGAGGAGCTTCACCCGCGCCAACTGACTCCTTCGCTTGAAAGTCTGGGGGGAAATTCCCCAGCCAGCACAGACGCCGACAGGTCCTAAGCCGAGGAGCTTTGCCCTCGCCGACCGTCTCCTTCGCTCGTAAGTCTGGGGGCAATTCCCCCAGCCAGCGCCGACGCCGACCGGTCCTAAGCAGAGGACCTTTGCCCTCGCCGACCGTCTCCTTCGCTCGTAAGTCTGGGGGCAATTCCCCCAGCCAGCGCCGACGCCGACCGGTCCTAAGCCGAGGAGCTTTGCCCTCACCGACCGTCTCCTTCGCCCGTAAGACTGGGGGCAATTCCCCCAGCCAGCGCAAATGCCGACCGGTCCTAAGCCGAGGATCTTTGCCCTCGCCGACCGTCTCCTTCATTCGTAAGTCTGGGGGCAATTCCCCCAGCCAGCGCAAACACCGACCGGTCCTAAGCCGAGGAGCTTTGCCCTCGCCGACCGTCTCCTTCGCTCGTAAGTCTGCGGGCAATTCCCCTGGCCAGCGCAGACGCCGACCGGTCCTAAGCCGAGGAGCTTTGCCCTCGCCGACCATCCCCTTCAGTCTGGGGGCAATTCCCCCAGCCAGCTCGGACGCCGACCGGTCCTAAGCCGGGGAGTTACACCCCCGCTGACCGACTTCACTGCTCATAAGACTGGGGGCAGCCCGCTAGTCATCAAGGACGCAAACCGACTTGTCCGCTCGGAGGGCAAGGGACAACCTCCCGGAGAAAGGAGGCGAGCGACCACTGTCAGCAGAGGGCGCCGAGATCACAGCAACAAAGCAAAATGCACGAGAAGCTCGAGTAAGTCAATTTCATTTCCAACAATTAACCAAGGTACAAAAATGTGTCTTGTTTACAGGAAATTGAAGTGGAGAAACCTCCTTACAAATGACCCGCTCTCGGCGGGCAACAAAATTCATCACCTACGAAGACTAGGATAACGCCGGCGGAGCAAAACTTGTCGACCAAGAACCCCAAAATTGCTGGCCTAAGCGAACATCCATGCAACCAGCAATTATTGGCTCCGAAGCAGGGAACCGGTAGCGAAGCCGAAGGAGATTGCGAGGTCAAGGATCCATTTCAAGTAGACCGGCCCAAAGCGAAGCGGATGCTAAAAAATTTGAGGATAAAAACAAGGACGACAGGCCGAGAAGGACAACCTAGGGGGCCCGGGCTCGAGAGGACGCATCCTCGGGTGCCTCGCCCTGCTCGGAGCGAGGGGAACCAACAGGCGGAGGAGCCGGCCGGACTCGCTCCGCACAATCCCGGAAGGAAGACTGGACGACTTCGACGATCCGAGGGCCGATAAGGCCTTCATATGTACCGAAGGCTTCCCTGAGGACCTCGAAGATCCTCTCCCCTAGAGTGCCGATGACGCCCCTCTCTAACTCCTCCGCAAACCGCGCCACCTGACGCCGATCCGACAGTTCCCTCTGAAGCTCCTCCTTCTCCAGGCGGAACAACTCCGTCGCTTCCTCAGCCGACTGCCGAGCGTCCTTCAACTCTCCCTGGAGGTCACCCACTCGTCCCTCTAGCTCGGCCACCCGGAGCTTGAGTTGTCGAGACTCCATCTGGGCCTCCACCATAGCTACCTCCGCCGCCCCGGCCCGCTCTTGGGCCCTCGCAGAGGCCTCCTCCAGCTCCCTCAAATGAACGGATCGACGCTGCGACTCAACAGCGAGCGTTGAACCCTGAAAGACAAGACATGAGCCAAAGAAGAGAGCGAAGGAAAGGACAGTAGGATAGCCAAACCTGTTGAAGGATCCAGACCAGGGAGTCTGACACCTTGTCGGCGGGGATCCTCTCGAGGAGACTGCGGTCCCGGGGGAGGACGGAACCCTCGGCGAACTGCTGACCCAGGGCGCGGTCGACAAACACCGAACTCCCCGGGGTGACCTCGAGGGAGGCTGAGCTGCCCGCCAATAGGGCACCGATTCCCGATATTGGGGGCAGAGACGCCGCGACGGGGGTGGTTGTCAGGGCCACCGGAAGATCCCTGGCGAACACCGCCGGGGGCACGGAGCACGCTGGACTGGAGGGAGCCTCACCTTCCCTCCTCCTCTTCCCCTCGTAAGGCTCGGCAGGCGCCGAAGGGGAGCGTTTCCGCCTCGTGCCACCTCCACCCTCGGGGACAAGAGGGGGCACGCCAAGCGCAAGGGAAGCTGCACCGGACCCGTCGTTGCCCCCCGCCACTTGGACTGGCGGGGCGGATCCGGCCCTTGCGACCCCACCGGGGAGGAGATCGCCAGAAGAAGAGGCGGGAGGCGCGGCCACCACCTTGCCCACGGAGGGCTCGGCTCGGCGCACCTCCTCCTCAATGGTCCGCCGAGGCACCCTTCCAGAGGTACTGCCCCGGCTCCGAGCGGCTCCACGACGGATCAGCTCATCGATATCGCGGGTGAACTCGCGACCAGCCATTCCTACAAGGGGAACCGAAATCAGGGTAAGCCACGGGGCAATCCAGGACTGAAAAAATGACCTACCCGGAGACCACAAGACGGCCTTCAGGAGTAGGTCGTCCAACAAAGACCAGACGGACTTCGCCTCCAAGGGGAGGGTCGACAGCAGCGCGACGGCCGCCTGATCAGCCTCAGAGAGGGCTAGCGTTGGGCAAGGCCGGACCGACCCTCCCCAACCTGTCAAAATCTGGGCATCCTCCAGGAAGACCACGAAGACATAATCCGAGCTCCAATCCCCCGACCAGAGGGGTAGCCCGATCAGGCATTCCCTCCTCGAGCGGGCTCTGAGGTGCAGCCACGACCCTGGACCGACCGTCTGGATCTGATAAAAGTAGAAGAGAAGGGGGAGAGATGGATCCAGACCACGAGTACAGCAGAGCGTCACGAAGCCCGTCAGTGCCACAATCGAACAAGGGGTGAACTGGCAAAGGGGCACCGTGAGATACTCCATGCCCTGGATGAAGAAGGGATTGAGCGGGAAACGAAGACCCAGGCGGAACATCTCGACATAGACGCCGACTTCATTGCTCCTTGGAAGGCAGATCCGCTCGTCGATGAAGGGGACTCGAACATCGTACGGGTAGCAGAGATACCTTCCCCGGATCTCCGCGGCCGCTAGAAGAGGAGTCCTCGACGGTGTTCAGAGGATAACCGGAGGTACATTAAGCCGCACGGCAGCCGGCGCCACATCATCGCCGGCATAGTCCGGGAAGATCTTCCCCTTCCCTTTATCTCGAAAGAGACGGCTCCCAGAGGAGGAACCAGATCCCACAGACCGGGACCCGCCCCGCCTGGACTCAGGAGGGTCCCTCGCCCCTTGGCCAGAACCACCTATCCTAAGAGCAGCCATAACATGGAAATGAGAAAGGAGTTACCTTTTTGTTAATTTGGAGAAGACAAGGAAGCGAAGGCGGCGGGAGACTCCGAGTTGTGGAAAGCCTAGAACAGAGGGAAGAGCGAGGAAGAAGTTGGGATCAACGCAGCCGGGGATCTTATATACCAGACCCAGGGGCGAATTCGAAACGCCTGACAGGAACGCGTGGCACGCCTCAAAGAGCCGACGGCGTTTCGAATTCGGCGCCAAAGGAAGTCCAATCTATCCGCCTCATCATAACCTTCATTTATGACCACGCCTCGGCTGACACGCCACTCGGAACCCCAGGAGTCACATCGGTCGAACCAAGCCGGCCAAGGCCGATCGGCCCCACCGATGGGGGCAATTGATACGTCTATTTTACGGAAGCCCAACAGCATGGGCCCAAAGGCGCAGCCCACCAAATGAAGCCCGAAAGAAAATGGAGCTAAAAACCCAACTACCGATCAGAAGCCCGTTTGCAAGATCAGGCCCGCCCGACAAGGCCCCTTCGAGGGCCCCCAAACGGCGATCCTACCCGGCCCCGGAAACGCGTAAGTCCCTCGCCCACTCCAGCGATAACCGCTCCCCCGGGCCTGCGACCACTTAATGGCGGTAATGGGGAGGTGCTGGCATGGCGCAGGGAACGGCGATAGGGAGGCGGATTGAGGGGGCACGATCGGGGGCGGACGATGGACGTGAGTCGTGGGCAATCGCGACGGGAGGCTTATAAAAGGGGTAGAAGGACGACTAGACAAAGGACCGCATCTCAGGTAACTAAAACCTAAGGTACTCCATCAACGACCTAGTTCCCCCATTCCATCTCCTTCCTCCCCCGCTCGCGCCAGTAGACGTCGTTCCGATCTCCTCCCGAGTCGAACCGTCTCCGCCGGGCCTCCTCTTTCAGATCACTGTCTGACTTAGGCATCGGAGGGGATTTGGCCAGAACCAAGGTCCGGCCCCCCTGACGAGTGTTCTCGTCTATGCAGGAGGACATCAGATCCACGGGCCGAGGCTTACCCCCCGCCCCACGCCGGCCACGCATCACACAAGACGACCGATGCTACTCCTCGTCGTCCGACCGACCGAGGCCGAGCACATCCGTCCGAGCAGAGGCTTCCCCTCTGCTCACGAGGCGCCGAGGCTATCACTCGTCATCCGACCGTCCGAGGCCGAGCGTCTCACATCGGGCCGAGGCTTCCCCTCGTCCACCTTGCGGCCGAGGATCCAGATTCGGCCCATCCGACGCGCTCCACGTCATCCGCAACTTCGATTAGCGTCGTGTCTGCACAGACTCGGCGCACCCGAGGGACCCAAGTCGGCCCCTTGACCACGTTGACCGGGTAGTCCACGGTCAACGCTTTTGTAGTGAGAAAACACTCTGAAACAATCATCAACATCATTATCATCTCCCAGCTCTGACCAAGGCATTCTCTCCGGCCTCTCGGGATGCTCTGGCCGGTTGAACACTAGGGAGATTGGGGCTTGCTGGAACAGCTTCAGCCATGTCATCTGGGTTGGGTGCACGATCTGGCTTCTTTGTGTAGCCGTGTAGGTGACCGAGAGGTCTACGTTCGCTGCAAAGGCCATGATCTCTGAATCCTCCAGGCCCTTCGGCGGGCCAATGCTGCATCTTCATGTGTTGTGCTAGGCCAATGAATCTTCCGTTTCTTAACCTGCAGCATATTGACAATAGAAGGGATCAGAAACAAAACAATTGAGAACAGACATTACAACCGAAGTAGTAAATTAACAACCAATATTGCTGTAGTTTTAAGGACTTGTCTCAGGCTATGACATGCGAAAGATCATATGAAATTAAAGATTCATAAGCTTCTATCAGCATCTCAAACACAGATGCAACACTGCCAGCCAAAAAAACTTCCTCATAACAACAATTATGAAGCTAAGAAAACTAAACTAATATTCTCAAAATAAGTATGAATTCCTTGAAAAGCATTAATAGGCACAAGTTGATTCCTAGGACATGAATAGGATCTAAAAATGAAATCTAACAAGTAATAATTAATTAATTAATAGACAAGTAAATGAATTCTCTCCCTAAAACATGGCCGCCGCCATTATGGACAGCTTCAGAGACCAAACCCATGAGCCCAATGCTCCATCCTCTAAGCCAATTTTGAATACAGATAAAACTTCATACACATGTTTCTTTCTGTGCTTCCTGTTTATTATGTTACTGTCATATTAATAGTTTTCTTCGACCTGAAATCTAAGAGCACGGAAGAGAGTGATGGCTTATATCATATAGACCAACTCACTAGATACATTATACATTTTAACACAGAATAGAGTGATAGAAGGTTGAACAATGTCAGCTTGATGTTTGTCTAGTAATAAATCCTGTTATAAAAGCCTTAATACTACTGCTACTACCACCAATGCACCAGCAACTCTGTTACAGAACATAAACACATATATTAAGCATCATGTTAGATCATTGATTTACTTCAATCTGGAAAGTTCATAGAAATTCTAACACAAGCACGTCTGCTATAAATATTTCCTTGCACCACTGCGCTACATCATCATCTGTCTTAGGCTTGAATGTTGGTTCATGTGGACATGAACCTGTGTAGGAGCAATTTAATAAATTATTATAAAATCTATGGAAATCTGAAACATTTAATCTTGCGTGACAAGAATATATAAATATATAGGATTAATGCAAGAGTTAAGCATGTGTTCCTAAAGCATGATAGTTCATGACCTGCTGAGGTTTGCTGAATAACGATTATAAAAAACAACATGTAGATAGTTCACTTGACATTTAAATTCCTTGGTGTCCAAAATGCATGTCGGTGAATTATTTGGTGAGTAGGGTGTTTATCAGGGAAGCAGTTGAGAGGTCTAGTTACATATTTTGAAATTGCTTGATGCCAACTGGGGAGGTTGGTTAAGCCAGCGAGGTTTTATTTGATGATTACATCACGAAATGCAGAAGAAATTAGTGGATTCTTACCTCCAGTCAATGCTTTCAATAAAAGGCAAACTTTCTAACAGATGTTGCCCTTCTTGGTCTCAACACACTCCTTTATAATGGTGTATGATCTGAAAACTCGAGTGAGTAGACTGAGGGATGAAAACCAATTTATATAGGCAAGAATCGTCCAATCAACGTTTCTCAAATTCAAAAATTCAGTTTTTGGGAGGGATTACGTTTTAAAACTGTGGATTACCACTGGAAAGAAACCAATTGGTGAAAAAAACAACCATTCTCCCATTTGATCCACACAAACCATCATTCCCAGCAAGAAACAAAATACATGAAACATGGTGATAGGTCCTTTTAAAAACTAGTATTATCTTCCATGTATTACAATGCATCATGTTTCTCAGCAATAGGTTATATATCTTAATGAATAAACCCTATGTTTATTCATGGTCCAAACTTATTGACCTTTCTCACAATATAATATCTAAATGTGCACATAACAATACACGAGAAAGCATTACAACAAGAATTTCATTAAATAACAATGTTACTACAACAAGGAACTAAGACACATTCTATCCTCATGATCCTTAAACTTAAGTGGTGGCATGCCTTTAGTTAAAGGATCTGCAATCATTAAATCAGTACAAATAAGCTTAATGACGACTGATTTATCCTTAAACCTTTATTTTATGGCTAAATACTTGATGTCGATGTGCCTACTTCGGTTACCAATTTTGTTGTTGTTAGCCATAAATGCAACAGATGTATTGTCATAATACAATCTTAGTGGTCTAATCCATATACCATGTGAAGTAGCCTCAAAATAAGATACGAACTTGGCTTCCATGGTAAAAGTAGCAATCAAAGTCTGTTGTGCACTTCTCCATGATATAGCCCCACCGGTTAACAAAAACATATATCCAGAAGTTGATTTTCAAGAATCAACACATCCAGCAAAGTCTGAATCAGAGTAGCCAATGACTTCCAAGTTATCCGTCCTTCTGTACATGTGCTTGTAGTTGCTGGTTTCCTTAAGCTATCTCGTTACCTTCTTTGCAGCCCTCCAATGTTATATGCCTGGATTACTCTGATATCGACCCAACATCCTAACAACAAATGCAATATCAGACCTAGTGCAAAACTGAGCATACAGTAGGCTTCCAACAACAGAAGCATAAGGAATGGTTATCATATGTTTCCACTCAAAGTCATTCTTTGGGCATTGATTCAAATTGAGCCTGTCACCCTTCAAAAATGGGAGCTACAGTTGGTGAACAATCCTTCATCCGAAACCTCTCTAAAACTTTGTTAATATACGTCTCTTGCGACATTTCCATAGTATAACGCATTTTGTCTCAATGTATCTTAATTCCACTAACATAAGATGCATCGTCCAAATCTTTCATATCAAAGTTTCTAGAGAGAAAATGTTTCACTTCATATAGCATTCCCTTATCATTGCTTGCAAGAAAAATATCATCCACGTATAGGATTAAGAAACAAATCTTGCTCACACTGACCTTCTAGTATATACATTGATCCACAATGTTTCTTCAAATCCGAATGAAGATATAACATCATGAAATTTCAAATATCATTGACGTGAGGCTTGTTTCAATCCATATATGGATTTCTTGAGCTTGCAAACCAAGTGCTCACCTTTATTAGAGGAAAATCCTTCATGTTGCTTCATATATACCTCTTCCTCTAGGTCTCCATTTACTAAAAGCCATTTTCACATCCATTTGTTGCAATTCCATGTCAAAGTGTGCAACTAATGCCAGATTATGCGAAGAGAATTTTTCTTTGATACATGAAAAAATGTCTCTTGTAATCGACTCCTTCCATCTGAGTGAATCCTTTGGCAACGAGTCTGGCCTTGTATCTCTTAATGTTACCCAATGAGTATTTCTATGTTTTAAAGGCCCATTTGCATCCAATGGCTTTCGCCTGACGTGCGTATATATTTTATATATTCACGCACATCTTCTCCGTAATTTCCCGTCGTTTTTTGTTATTTTGAGTCCGTCTTTTTGTGATTTTTGGTTTCTTTTCACGTTCTCTGTGCTTGTGTGTACTTGTAGGAGATTGCCAGTGTATGGGACATATAAAGCACACATCATGAGTCTCCGGGGCAATGGGAGGTGCCACACGAGATCGTGAGGTCCAAATGTCAAAGTATATCATGTATCAGCCCTCAATCGATCGGGTGGACAGACCCACCCGATCGGTTTGTGCACATGTATCTGACCCGACGAGGAGCAAGCTATGAAGAATACCCCAACCGATCGATTCTGCGATCAGTTGGATGCCACAGTCCTCTCTATTTTCTTGGACTGAACTCCAACCGATCAGTTGACTTGTCAACCAATCGGTTCACAGGTAGCTGATCTTCCCAAGCTCAAGAGCCGAACCACTTCACCCGATCGGTTCAGTGATCGGGTGAAGTATTTCAGAAGTTGAAGACCCGGTTCGCGATCGTCTCAACCGATCGGTTGATGTTTCAACCAATCGGTTGGATGCTTATTTTTGTCTTCTTCTGGGAATATTCCCTGGCATCTTGCCAGCATGTATATATAGCCCTAAGTTTCCCAAATAACGAGAATCCCATTTTATTAAGCATTTTTTTAGGGATTTTGGCTGCTGCTAATTTATTTTTCTTTGTAAGTTTCTTGATCGCTTTGATACTTTAATATTGTGTTAATACTATCGTTTGCTTCTCTAATCTATTGCTTGATTATAATTTTGATGGCTGAAATTTGTGTTATTGAATCTCTTACAATGTTTAGTGAGTATTTTCCTAATCTGGGACATTGGTGGAAGCCCCTTCGTGGGTTCTCCGTAGAACGACCATAGGATTAGGGTTTCGATACGGTATAGGGATTTAGATGGTTACACTGGGCGTTTTATTGTCATTAGCGGGATAAAGACTGCCTGTGACCGTCGGGCCAAGGGGAAATAAAACGGGAGTTTGATCCTCTAGCCATAGCTCACACCCCTAGCGTAGACATTGATTCCTAGCGCGTGGGAATGGCAGGATGAAATTTCGGGAGTAATCGTTGCGAGCTTAGTGCTCCCGGAGTCGATCGGTGTTGGACATGGGAATGCCCACCGTCCGAACCCCGGTAGACCTAGCGTATCATCCTGGGCACCGACCGAAATATCAGGCCCATGGGACGCTAGGTATCGCTATTAGAGGCAACGTCTCACCACTAAACCCTAGATTCTGATCGTATTCCTATCTGTCGGTCGTAATAGAGAGAACACATGATAGGGTGGAAACCAAAGTCCTAGGTTACTTTTTATATCTTACACCTTTCCGTAGTTTTATATCGTGACAACCACCAAGCGATAGGGCTAGCTCACCCACCGGATGATCCGGTTCCTACTTGATAACAAGCACATCATACGCCTTCCCGTGTTCGACCCCCAAGCCACACTACAACATCGTGCGCTTGCGGTTACAAATTTTAATCATGGTATCTCCATTTCTACTATACATAGTGCACAAAACTAGGGGACGTCAAGCTTTATGGCGCCGCTACCGGGGAGGCAACGTGCTTGTTTCAGTTAGGACCCAGTAAACCATCAGGCTAGTTCATATCCCTACCCCGCGATAATTTTTGCATTCTACATTTTTATTTTTATTCTTTATTCTTTATATTCTGATTTTTTTATTATTGGCTTTATACCATACGCGTTTCACAGGTATATCTGATTTTTCATGCGCAGAAACTCCAGAAGTCTTGACGACTTAGTTCCTCAAGATCCTGAGATTAACATAACTGTGAGGCGTCTGAACGCCGAGATTAGAAGAAGGGAAGATATTGCCACCATGGGCGAAAATATCACTCCTCGGAAGTCCTTTCTTGAGTACTCAATGCCGTCCACTAGGTCCACCTCTAGCATCCGACCTCCGGCCATCACGACCGGAAATTTCGAGCTGAAGCCATCACAGATGGCTTGGATCCAGCAAGACCAGTTTTCTGGAGCTCCTATGGAGAGTCCAATCGAGCACCTGGACTCATTTCTGGAGAAGTACGAGACTTTTAGAATCAATGGTGTGTCAACTAAAGCTATCCGGTTGAGATTGTTCCCCTTCTCTCTACGAGACAAGGCAAAGCAATGTCTGAAGGGGAAGGACCCCAATACATTTACAACCTAGGAGAAGCATTCAAATGCATTCCTGACCTAGTTCGTTCCTCCGGTAAAGATAATAAAGCTAAGGAGCGAGATATCCTCCTTCTCCCAGGGCAGCCATGAATCATTCCATTAAGCATAGATGAGGTTTAAGAAAATGCAAAGAAAATGCCCTCACCATGAGCTCCCCCGCTGGCAGATTATAAACTTGTTTTACAATGGGATAAGGGAAGACTTAAAGTCCACAATGGATGCCGCGGCGGGAGGATCCTCCATGGGAAGGAATGAGTAGGATGCCGGTAATATTCTGGATAATATGGCATCGAACAATGAAAGGTGGAGAGATGAATGCGCCACACCAAAATATGGAGGAGTGCATGATGTGTCCATATTTTCCATCATTTTCATATCATTATCTCATCGCATCGCATATCATTTTCGCATCCAAATCCCACTTTTTACTACGATTTTGCATTTCTGACGATATTTTCGAGTATCGTAGTGTTTCGTGAATTTTCAGGGATTTTGGAGCGATTCGGACCCCCACTTGGGTATGTGCACCTCCGACATGCTCGTGAGCTCATTGGCGGGGCTCTGGAGGAGTTCGCCACGTTTCGGAGCCATTGGAGGAGAGAAGAGGGAGAGAGAGCAGAGAGAGAAGCCCCAGGCTTGCTGTAGCATATTCCCAGAAAATGCTCGGCCCGAGTAGCTCCACTTTACAGCAAAGATCGGATACTGGCTGACTCGGACCGAGCAGCTCATCTACTCGATCGAGTCGCCTCAGATTACACAGCCCGAACATCGCCCGAGTAGATCCCAAGTATCAGACCGAGCCAAACCTACTCGGACCGAGTCTCTGAGCAGAGACTACTCGGTCCGGGTAGGCCGATTTCAAAATCTCCAAGCAGCCGAGCAGCACAACTACACGTCCCGAGCTACTGACCGAGCAGCAGCTGCTCGACCGAGTCACCTACTCGGTCGGCGACATCAAGGGCATTTCTGGGAAGTTTTGAAAGATCACAGAGCGCGCGATCTCGGGGAGCACTGAAGGCTCGCGATCGACAGCAGCTGAGGGAGACTTTCATTAGGCAAAATTTAGGAATTTTGGAGGGGAGCTCTGTGCGATTTCTGGGAGGAGATTTTTAAATTAAATTTTGTAAGAAGAATTTTGAGATCTAATACTTGGAGATCATTGCTTTTGTTCTTGGTGGCGTTTGTCTATTGGAATTTGGATTTTTCTCTGGCTATTGTTCGTCTATTCTCGCTGTAAGTTTTTGAGCCCTAATCTCTCGATTGCTAAAATGTTTTCTTCTGTGAAGTTGATGTTCTTGTCTACCGCTATTGCGATGTGTGAGTAGTTTTGTTCTAGGGTTGATGGGTTAGCCCTAGGATTCCAAGGGGAAAATGTAGATCTGGATCCCTACGTTGAATTGGGTTTTTATGGTTGTATTTCGGTAGATCCTACCGAATCCGTAGATAACCCATACTGAGATCATGCCCATAGTCTGTGGAATTGATGTGCTTAAGGGGTATCTTGGAATTCGAATAGGGAACTCGTTGGATCCAACCAAGGCACGTGACCATGCCCGGCTGGCGCCTTGAGGGGATCCATCGATGAACTATATCGCTTCGTTGACGGCTACCGCCATTGCGTCAACGAGAGCCACCGAAATACCCCGTAATTCTAACTCACGAGAGTGGTACGAATTGGGGGATTAATTCCCTAGCCCTAATGAAATGTGAGGATCCTATCCCAACTTCAACCCCCAATGATCCTAGTGGTGATCCCTATAGCCTTAGTCCCCTTTTATTGATATTACCATCACTACAACCAACCCAAATCTGTTCCCCGACAGCTATCTCACTTCTACATTTAGAAATAAACTGAGAACCTACTGGCACTATGATTGGTCCATATTTTACACCTTTTTCTGCATGTTTTCACGCCATTTCGATTGCTCATATAGCGATTTTCACGAGTACTCGACGATATTGCGTTACTTTTCACTATTTCTTGTTTTTGTCAGATTTCAGGAAATATGGAGCGATCGGGAGCAAAAATGAGCTTAAGGGACTTGCACCCACTCCGGAGCGTCACCCAAGGCTCGTTTGAGGGCTATTCGGCGATGGGAGATGGGTGGAAGAAGAAGGAACTCCGTAGAAGCGACGAGGAGGAGAAACAGAGAAGATTGGGCATTTACAGCATGCCACTCGGCCGAGTGGAGCACTCACTCGGTCGAGCAAGAAGACCGCTCGGCCGACCCGACCGGACACGCCTCAACAGAAGGAATTGGGCGTGCACTCGGCCGAGGGTTGATATCCCACTCGGCCGAGTAAGAAGATCACATCGCCTGAGTGGCATGAGAAATCCACCATCAAAAGAGGCCGACTTACTGGAAATGTACAGGCTTTTGACGGTTTCGACTCGGCCGAGCAAGAAATGCCCCTCGACCGAGTGAGTAAAGCCACTCGGCCGAGCCACCCCCGGAGACAGACCCCTGAGGACCTCTAAGTTACTGTTTTTCTACAGGGTCTGTCACTCGGCCGAGTAGAGAATCCCACTCGGCCGAGTAGAGAAGTCAACTCGGCCGAGTGACGCCGAGGACATGCAGCGCCCAGATTTTCAGATATCCTCCCACTCTTTTGAAATCTGCTATCATTCCAGCAATCAAAGTATTTTTCTCATATTTTTTATGGATAGTAGACTTCATGACGGTTCCAACGCCGCCAAGAACGCGCCAATCGGAGGTCGGATGAAATCTGGACAATTTCTGCAAGTTGACGCTGCAGTGCTGGAATTTCCACTCAGCCGAGTCACATTTTCCCACTCGGCCGAGTCGACGGCGGGCCCAGATTTTAAGTTGCGGTTTGGGCTGTTTTTGGGCACGAATTTGAGGGGTTTTCTAGGGTTATTTTCTAGGGTTTTGGGAGACTATATAAGGGGTTTGTAGCCACCATTAGAGAGATCCCCATTATGTTTTCTTAGCCCCCATATGTTTTTCTTAGGATTATTTTAGAGGTTAGGCCATACCCTAGGCCCCCTCTTGGATCTAAAAGCTTGTATTTTGGATTGCAGATCTTCATCAAGCTAAGTATTTTCTTCTTTTTATTTGAATCTTTGTTTTTCTATCTTTTTGTATGCAAGCAATGATTTCTATTGATTCTCATATCCTTATTGCTATGCTAGAGTAGATTTGTTGTTCTAGGGTTTGGGGATGAACCCTATGGATCTAATTTCATATTTGTGATGAATGAATTTCTAAATTGCTAGAATTGCTAGGAGGTTAGGTTGTGATTGATTTACTATGGATAGCTAGGGATTTCGATCGATTTGGGATTTGCAAGAGATTGGATTCTAATCGATGGGAAGGCCTAGATATTCGATTTAGATTTACAATTGGATTTCTCTAGATTTGGTTTGCAAGAGATTGGACCAAAGCTAGGATTTTTAATTGTAAATCTATACCAATATTCGTTTGCAAGAGATTGGACGAATACGAACTATCACAACCTAGATCGTGACTCGAGTTTGCATGAGAGTGGGCTCGAGAAGCGATTGGACAATGATGTCGATCCTAATGCTAGTGGCTTAGGTTAGGGTTTGCACGAGAGTGGGCTCTAATCTAGGTTTGCTATAGACCGGCAATAGCGCGAGAGCGTGAGCTTGGTTCTCTATTCAGTTACGACTAGTTCACCTCAACGCAAGCCTAGTAATATTGAGATTCATTATTCACAATGACGAATGACGATCCGTAGTGGGGATTCCCTAGCCCTAAACTCTTTTATTGTATTTTATTTGAATCGATATCTGACCGATTTCTCTATCTCCGACACCGACATCCATCACCATTGCCATTACATTATACCATAACCATCTCCACCAATAATACCTTCATAGTCAAACCAACCTAGAATAGATTGGAACCAACACCACCTCCTCGTGTTCGATACCCGCTCGCCACTTGACCGTGCGCTTGCGGTAAAACTACAATCGTTATCTGGGTGTATATCCAGGGCCGACCAAGTTTTTGGTCGTGCTCTTGGGTTATATTCTGCAGCGATCACACTATCACCGTCCATGTAGGATCCGACATCTTATATAATATTACTCGACACCGTCCGCTTGCGGATTGAGCCCGAAATCATAGCCTAAGGGCCATACTACGCCTGGCGATCGTGACACCGCCAGGTGGAACCTAGGTGTAGGTTACGGGTGCATCAAGTTTTTGGCGCCGTTGCCGGGGACGACAATAGTGTTCCATCTCAGTTTGTTTTTATTTTTGTGAAGTTTCCTAGCATTCCGATCATTTATCACCTTTCCATCATTTTCATTCTCTTTCTATTTTTCTCTGCCTTGCTACTAATATCTTCCTCCAGCTAGTGATTATTTCCTTACCAATCAGGCGATATGGAGATGGTAATGCAAGTGCAATGGACATGTGGGTCTGATAGCGATTCAAAGGAATTCAGTCTCTCCCCTTATTATTTACACGGCTTCCAAGACGTGCGCATGGACGAGTCCATGGTTGAAGGCGCGGTTAGAGAACTGATCGACGTAGTTCGATTTATTAGCTCAGGAACCTATGTTGCAGGTAACGCAAATAAGCAACTAGTCATGGATTATTTAATGAACCAGGTCTCTGATGCAGGTACCATTGAAAATGACATTCGAGTAAGCTTCGAAGAGAACGTGAAGCTCCTTCAAACCATTAAGGCCCCACCTGTTGATGCATATTGGGGAAAGGCCCATCAATTGGAGTCACTACACAATTCTCAGATGCTTGAGATATTAGAGAGCGTGGTAGCTGATGTATGGGCCCATGGCCCAGTCGAATTCCCTACGGATGACCCAGCTATGCAAGAGCTCTCGGTTTTCATCGCAACCGCTTTCCAAAATGCAGACGCTCTGGATGGTGTTGTCGTAGCTGATGGAATTCATGTGCGG
This sequence comes from Scilla litardierei, assembly GCA_030789695.1. Taxonomy (NCBI): domain Eukaryota; kingdom Viridiplantae; phylum Streptophyta; class Magnoliopsida; order Asparagales; family Asparagaceae; genus Scilla; species Scilla litardierei. Next base: position 40,107,724 of record CM061140.1, on the reverse strand, counting down.
TACGAGGGAGATACATTACGTTTCTATAACGACAGTCTTCCGCAGATCTCAGCATATGGAGAGCATGCCAATGAGGAGTACTCAGACTCATCACCATCACAAAACCTCATTGACCAGGGAAGTACTCCAGATTTTATGTTTGACAGCGAACACATACATAAAAACCTTGCTTCTGTTGATGGGCGCACTACGGGAGAGGAACATGCAGACATGTGCCTCGACGTGCCATCATCGCCCTGCTCCTCCTATGATTCCGCGAATGAAGAGTTTTCACCCTCTGAACCCGAGATCGAGGATGCGTCATTCTCACAAGCAAGAGAAGCCGGGGGTACAGCGCCCCCTCAGGTAGAATTAAAACCCATCCCCACCAATTTGAAATATGCTTTTCTGGAGCAAGATTACACTTATCCTGTTATTGTAAATGCGGCCCTCACGGACCCCCAATTAGAGAGTCTCCTAAAAATCCTTAGGTCTTACAGAAAAGTGATAGGGTATAACATCTCTGACCTAAAGGGTATTAGCGAGACCATTTGTACGCATAGGATTCACCTAGAGGACAAGGATACCACCTCCATTGAGCCTTAAAGGCAGTTGAACCCCAACATGAAGGAGGTGGTGAAAAAGGAAGTCCTGAAACTTTTAGATGCTGACATCATTTATCCCATCTCTGATAGTAAATGGGTTAATCCTGTGCAGGTTGTCCTTAAAAAGGGGGCATGACAGTCTAAAAAATGAAAAAGATGAATTAATCTCCACTAGGACAGTCACTGGGTGGTGCATGTGTATCGATTACAGGAAGCTGAATAAAGCCACCAGGAAGGACCATTAACCTCTGCCCTTCATAGACCAAATGCTCGAACGCTTAGCTAAGCACAAATATTTCTGCTACTTAGACGGATACTCCGGATTTTTTCAAATCCCGTTGCACCGGGAAGACCAAAAGAAAACAACGTTCACTTGTCCTTACGGTACCTTCGCTTATCGAAGGATGCCGTTTGGGCTGTGTAATGCACCTGCCACATTTCAAATGTGTATGACGTCTATTTTCTCAGATTTCATCGAGAATATCATGGAAGTCTTCATGTATGACTTTTCTGTCTATGGCACCGAGTTTGATAATTTCTTAGCTAATCTGTCCAAGGTCTTAGAACGGTGTCAAGACAACAATCTTACTTTGAATTGGGAGAAATGTCATTTCATGGTGACAGAAGGAGTGGTTCTTGGGCATGTCATTACCTTTAAAGGAATTGAGGTCGATAAGGCCAAAGTAGAGGTTATCAAAAGTTTGCCGCCGCCCACCAACCTCAAGGGTATCCGTGGTTTTCCAGGGCGTGCCGGTTTTTACCGACGCTTTATAAAAGATTTTTCCAATATTGCTCGCCCTCTCACGGAGTTCCTAGCTAAGGACACTCATTTTGTGTTTATTGATGCTTGTTTGCTAGCTTTCAACAGGTTAAAGGAAGCTCTCATCTCAGCACCGATTATACAGCCACCAGACTGGAATCTGCCATTTGAGCTTATGTGTGATGCTAGTGACCAAGCGGTGGGAGTTGTGCTTGGCCAAAGAAAGGAGGGGAAGCTCCATGCTATATACTACGCTAGCAAAACCCTAGACGACGCTCAAAAGAACTACACTACCACAGAGAAAGAGCTGCTAGCCGTAGTCTATTCTATAGAGAAGTTCAGATCCAACCTTCTGGGGTCCAAGGTGATCATCCACACGGACCACGCGGCGTTGAAATATCTGCTAAATAAGAAGGATGCTAAACCACGTCTAATACGGTGGATCCTTCTGCTCCAAGAATTTTACATCGAGATCAAGGACAGAATGGGAGCAAAAAACGTGGTGGTAGACCATTTGTCTCGATTGATCCAGAGGCACGGGGACAACAGCTTACCGATTGACGATTTGTTCACCGGTGAACAACTATTTGGCAAATGCCTCTGAAGCTCCCTGGTATGTCGACATAGTGAATTATTTGGTGAGTGGGATAGTCCCACACGGTTTGGCGACCTATTCAAGGAGAAAGTTCCTACATGATGCCAAGAGTTACTTCTGGGACGACCCATATTTGTTCAGGACGTGTACCGACGGGATCATCAGACGATGCATCCCAAAAGAAGAAGCAACTTCCATCATGTCACATTGCCACGATCAACCATGTGGTGGGCAAGCAGCGGTCACCAAAACCACGGCCAAAATTCTTCAAAGTGGTTTCTACTAGCCAACTATATTCAGGGATGCTAATGAATACATAAGGAAGTGCGACAGGTGCCAGAGGACAGGGAATATCACGAAGAAGAATGAAATGCCCCTCTATTTGACTGCTGGGGCGTCGATTTCATGGGGCCTTTCCCATCGAGTAACGGCAACAAGTATATCTTGGTTGCCATTGATTATGTATCGAAATGGGTAGAAGCCATAGCCACCCCGATAAACGACGCGAGGATAGTAGCCAAATTTTTCAAGAATACTATCTTCCCTTGCTTCGGAGTCCCCCGGACGATTATAAGTGACGGAGGGAGTCATTTTATCGAAAGAAAATTCGAGGCAATGCTGAAAAAGTATGGGGTTCATCACAAGGTCGTCCTCGCCTACCACCCTCAGACCAGCGGCCAAGTGGAAGTATCTAATAGGGAGATAAAAAGCATCCTGGAAAAAAAAGACAGCGCCTCAAGAAAGGATTGGTCGCACAAGTTGGGTGACGCTCTTTGGGCTTACCGCACTGCGTTCAAAACCCACATCGGCACAACCCTGTATAGGCTAGTGTATGGGAAAGCTTTCCACCTTCCGGTAGAATTGGAGCATAGAGCATATTGGGCGATAAAGAAGATGAATTTTGACTACCAAAGCGCCGCCACCTGGCGAGCCCTTCATTGTAATGAGTTGGACAAAATTCGACGTCATGCTTATGAAAATGAGAAGATATACAAGGAAAGAACCAAGGCTTACCACGATAGGAATATCACGGTTATTTTCCATGATGTCAGCGACCAGGTACTTCTATATAACTCAAGACTACGCCATTTCCCCGGGAAGCTAAAATCGAGGTGGTATGGCCCCTACAAAATAGTAAGCTTATCTCCAGGAGGCGCCATCGAGCTCGAGGGAAAAATGGAAATTTCAAGGTCAACTGCCTTAGAATTAAACCCTACAGAGCCGAAGAACCTATAGGACCGGAGGATACATATTCCTCGAGGGATTCCCCAACGACAACTGATAAATTAAGGGGAGTCGAGCTCACGACTAAAAACGAGCGCTTATTGGGAGGCAACCCAATTTCTTGGATTCTGGATCATCTTTTTCGGTTTCTTACTCTTGTTTTATACGTTTTAGAAATAAAATTCTGAAAACCAAACAAGAATTGATGAATTACTCCCTTGTGCAGGTCAGATATGAGAGTAGACCACTATGAGGAAGAAGGAGTACGGCAGGAGACACCCCAGGAAGATGGGCAGAAAAGGCATAGGCGACTCGACAGAGCAACCCCACTTCTCGGTCGAGTGATACAGACACAGAAAATTGAATGAGAAAGCGCAATGTCAGCTCGGCCCGAGTGAAATTTTGCTCGGCCCGAGTAGAAATCAACTCAGTCCGAGCATGTTTATACTCGGTCGAGTTTTACAGGCTCTAGAATTTTAGGAGAAGACGTCACTATGTCAACCCGGACAGAGTATTTTCGACTCGGCCCGAGCAGTTGGCGACTCGACCGAACAGCCTTATACTCGGTCGAGTTTTACAGGCTCTAGAATTTGAGGAGAAAACGTCACTCTGCCAACCCGGACGATAATTATCGGGTCGGTCCAAGCAAGACACAACTCGACCGAGTAGATACCTGCTCGATCGAGCTGGCTGAAAGTGTATCTGTAACTTACTCGACCGAGCACCCCGATAACTCGGTCCGAGTCATTCCCATCTCCAACTTGCTCGACCGAGCAACTGTGTTACTCGGTCCGAGTAGTGCCTTTCTGCTGTTCGGTTCGCTGCGCCTCTAAACTAACCCGTTTCTACTGTAACCTAATTTCCCCCCTCCCCTGTGCTCGACCCAAGTTCCCGCAGCCGTCACCCCCTCTCCATAAATCGCACGTTCTATCCATACTGCGGCCGCCCCTTGTTTGACATTCTACCGAGCACCCATTGAAATTGATTTGCTTGCTTTTGGTTTGAATCTACTGACTTTCTCCTTGTTTCTCTTTCAGGTTTGAATTGCCAACGCCAAAAGATATTCTTTTTGAAAAAAAACTTGGGGATAATCCAGATCATCGACAATCACGACACTGAAACAAAGCGCCACATCTTTCTAGTCGGTAAACTCGTCCCATATCTGCTTTACATAATACATCATTACTCTCCTCCACCTACACAATGCCTCCTCACCATGCTAGACCCGCCAACACCGGCACATCCAATCCTAGGCCTACCCGTCGCACGCATCATGCTCGCTCGCCCACTCGAGACAACACCGTCGCCGAATCATCCACCACCACCCCCGCACCGCCCACCACCCCACGTCCCACTGACCCCCTTTACATAGGCGACGTAGAGTACGAGGTCACATTCCGTGACGATGACTACACCGACCGGTTCACCGCCATGCTCCTACTAGCAGTATATGGTGGTGAGATGACTCAACAGTCGGTCGAGCGTGACCTACCCTTCCTCCAGAGCCTCATGTGCCACATTCGTACTGACCCACCTCATGATTTCCAGCCACCAGCACTGCCTCCCACCACCCCTGGTCCACAGCAGAGGGACCCATCACCACCCCCAGAGGGTGGTGCCTCTGCTTGATGTAGTCCCTACCCACTTTTGCCTCACTCATATATTTTGTGCCCATCTGTCTTTTCGGGGCCCTACTTTTACATAGCTTGGGGAGGATCCACCCATGCATCATTTCATATATTACATTGCATCATATCATAATTTTATTTTTTATTTCCTTTTTCTTTTATTACATAGTTTTTATTTTATTTCCCCACCCACACCACCCCTTTATCATCATCTCCCGCTAACAAGCGTTTTCTTAGCAGTGAGGACACTGCTAGGTTTAGCTTGGGGGATGAGTGCTCCCGCTTTATTTTTGTTTTTATTTTTACTTTTTCCTCCCTTACTTTCAGTTTTTATTTTACTTTTTCACCACTTTCCCGCATCATTTTACTTTTTCTCGTTTTGCATCATAATTTCTATTTTTCTCCATGCATGCATCTCCTTTTCTCTACTTTTCCTTTTTCTCTGCTCCTTTTTATTTTTGCTAAGGATGGTCCACATGATGATATCTCTCTTGGCTTTATTAGTTTTTGCGATGCTCATTTCCGATGACATGCTATTAGGGGTAATTTCAGTTTTATTATCTATATGCATGCATTTCTATTGATGATCTATCTGATGTAATACTTGAAATGAATTGAAAATCGAAATGCATGAATTAGTATCTAGTATGATTTATGTTAGGAAACACACCCAGGTTCATGCATCACTAGAACACTTGGAGCACCTGTTTTCTTATCTCAATCACTTCTGATTGCATGCCTGCTGATATTGTGTCTACTACTGCATGTATGTTTCAGTATTCATTTAGAGAAGTGAAAATATCCATGCTTCATATGAGTTTAGTTAGGGTTTTATTTTATCAAACTGTGTGCACCATCTTATGAGTGAACCGAGAGTCCCACTATTTTCCTTCTCCACATATCTATTTTATATCTCTACATATCAATTGGTTGCACCCCCATAGCTATCTTTACTGCATCTTACTTTCCAATCCCAAAAAGAAAAGTATAGCTTCTAAAAAAATAAAAAATAAAAAAATGTGTATATATTCATATCTGAAAAAAATAAAAGAAAAGGAAAGAAAATGAATAAATACAGTTATATATCATTTCTTTAGAAGCTATCATTTATTTTGGGAAGAAGAATAAAAATTCCATATCATTTTCATTGATGCGACGCCTCAAGCTAAGCTTGGCGGGTAAACCAACTGATTACATGAGTGAGCTTGACATTAAAGTGGAGACGATGCACATCGGGGAGATTTTATAAAACCTAAACTTTACAAATTACTTTACTTTTGGAGATTTTTCACGTATCGAAATGAATATCTGAATGGCACGATTTTTTCTATTCTCTATTGCATGTCGTGTGATTCTTTTATGCTCCTTGTGTATCTGTGATTGAAAAGGGCGTTGCCAACTCCTTTATACTAGACTCTAGGGATTGCATGAGATTGATATGAATTGACGGTGTTATTTCAGTAGACCACTGTTCTTTGCCTGCACTGCATGTCATATGATATATAAAGGTAGAAATTACCAATAGCATGTATGTTTAGCACTTAGAGATCGTGATATACTATTTGGGCCTAAGATCTGACCGATCATCCTTAGCACTTTCCTCTTACTTCTCTCTCTTTTGTTTTCCATTCCTTTCTATTTTCATGTTCTTATTTTCATTTTGTTTTCCTCCCAGCGTACCGATTATCCGTCTTCCTCGAGGACTAGTAAGAGGTAAGCTTGGGAGATTTTGATGTGTCCATATTTTTCATCATTTTCATATCATTATCTCATCTCATCGCATATCATTTTCACATCCAAATCCCACTTTTTACTACGATTTTGCATTTCTGACGATATTTTCGAGTTTCGTAGTGTTTTAGGAATTTTCAGGGATTTTGGAGCGATTCGGACCCCTACTTGGGTATGGACACCCCCGACATGCTCGTGAGCTCATTGGCGAGGCTCTGGAGGAGTTCACCGCGTTTTCGGAGCCATTGGAAGAGAGAAGAGGGAGAGAGAGCAGAGAGAAGTCCCAGGCCTGCTGCAGCATTTTCCCAGAAAATGCTCGGGCCGAGTACCCCAGCTACTCGGCCCGAGTAGCTCCATTTTACAGCAGAGATCGGATACAGGCTGACTCAGACCGAGCAGCTCATCTGCTCGATCGAGTCGCCTCAGATTACACAGTCCGAGCAGCGCCCGAGTAGATCCCGAGTATCAGACCGAGTCGAACCTACTCGGACCGAGCAGAGATAACTCGGTCCGGGTAGGCCGATTTCAAAATCTCCAAGCAGCCGAGCAGCACAACTACACGTGCCGAGCTACTGACTGTGCAGTAGCTGCTCGACCGAGTCACCTACTCGGTCGGCGACACCAAGGGCATTTCTGGGAAGTTTTGAAAGATCGCGGAGAGCGCAATCTCGGGGAGAACTGAAGGCTCGCGATCGGCAGCGGCTGAGGGAGACTTCCATTAGGCAAAATTTAGGAATTTTGGTGGGGAGCTATGTGCGATTATTATGAGGAGATTTTTAGATTAAATTTTGTTAGAAGAATTTTGAGATCTAATACTTGGAGATTATTGCTTTTGTTCTTGGTGGCGTTTGTCTATTGGAATTTGGATTTTTCTCTGGCTATTGTTCGTCTATTCTCGCTGTAAGTTTTTGAGCCTTAATCTCTCGATTGCTAAAATGTTTTCTTCTGTGAAGTTGATGTTCTTGTCTACGCTATTACGATGTGTGAGTAGTTTTATTCTAGGGTTGATGGGTTAGCCCTAGGATTCTAGGGGGAAAATGTAGATCTGGATTCTTACGTTGAATTGGGGATTTATGGTTGTATTTCGGTAGATCCTACCGAATCCGTAGATAACCCCTATTGAGATCATGCCCACGGTCTGTGGAATTGATGTGCTTATGGGGTATCTAGGGATTCGAATAGGGAAATCGTTGGATCCAACCAAGGCACGTGACCATGCCCGGCTCGCACCTTGAGGGGATCCATCGACGATCTATATCGCTACGTTGACGGCTACCGCCATTGTGTCAATGAGAGCCACCGAAATACCCCGGAATTCTAACTCGCGAGAATGGTACGAATTGGGGGATTAATTCCCTAGCCCTAATGAAATGTGAGGTTCCTATCCCAACATCAACCCCCAACGATCCTAGTGGCGATCCCTAAATCCCTAGTCCCCTTTTATTGATATTACCATCACAATAACCAACCTAAATATGTTCCCCCAACAGCTATCTCATATCTACATTTAGAAATAGACTGAGAACCTATTGGCACTATCACCGTCCCTGTGGGATCCGACATCTTATATACTATTACTCGACACAGTCCGCTTGCGGATTGAGCTCGAAATCATAGCCTAGGAGCCATACTACGCCTGGCGATCGTGACACCGCCAGGTGGAACCTAGCTGTAGGTTACGGGTGCATCAGTGCACCGGGTGAAAGAAGTAGATAAACTGTCAAGCAAATTTGATTTGCTTTCGACCCAGATTCTGTATTCATGGTAGGGGCCGATGGCGCCAACACTCAGTATGTAGCAGCGGTAGAAACTGAATCCTTGGGAGAAGTTGATGGTGGAGATATCTCGGCACCGATGGACCAAGCTAGTGCACTATTTTACAATCCTACGGGTATGCACCCTATCCACCGAGGACAAGTTTCAATCCCGTATATTCTCCTAACAACCGAAACCACCCGAACTTCAGCTACAGGGCGTCGTATCAGCAACCTCAGCAGTAGCAACAGCTATATCAGCCCCCTCCAGCTCAGCAGCAGATATATCACCAATACCCTCCTAGAAATCAGCAGCCTCCGCAGCAGCAGCAACAATACAATGAACAACAGGTGGTCTCTCTTATCGAGAATTTCCTTACTCAGTATATATCAAATCAGGATAAGATCAACCTATAGCTACAGGCTGGGCAGAAGTCTTTGGCCAATCAAGTGACCCAGCTGGGGTTACAAGTGGCCAATCTTCAGAAGGCACAAGGTTAGATGTTGGGGTAGCCAGAAGTGAACCCAAGGGGACCCAACCAAACACTAGCCTTGACGCATGGTCAAGCATATGTCTCCGCATTAGTCTTGAGGAGTGGTACACAGATTCCGATGGGGGAGGCCGTGAAAGAACCTGAAGCTCCATTGGTCAATGAGAGACCAAATTTGGAAGTAAATGACAATGGAGGTTCGACGTCAAACCCCGTGACTCCGGATGGAGTTTCTGAAGAGAAGAAGAAAAATGAGGGCGACAACTCAAGGGTCTTCAAGCCTACAGTGCCATTCCCATAAAGGCTTGCCAAAGCAAAAATCGATGAAAAGTACGGCAAGTTCTTCGAAATGGTGAAGGACTTGACTCTGCAAATCCCCTTTTTGGAAGCGATAGAGATGATCCCCTCGTATGTAAAATTTATGAAGGACTTAGTTACGAAGGTGACGAGTGTTCATATTTCACCTTTTGCACACGCTCTTTATCGTGTTTTCATATGCATTTCATCTTATTTCATGTTGTATATATCACATTATGGTACATATTGACTACTGGGTGTATTGTTTGTATTTCAGGTAAATGTCGACATTTCGATGTATTCTGGGGTCGACCTTGCATGTCGGGACCAAAGCGCGCTCACACGGCAAAGATCCGATGGCCAAAGACGAAGATTTGATGTTTTGGTGCTTCAACCGATCGGCCCACTTGATCGGTTCGTGCACACATATCTGAACCGACGAGAAGCAAAGATGAAGCAGATCCCACCCAATCGGTTCAGTGATCGGTGGTCACGACAGTCTTCTCTGTCTTTTGAGCCGAAGTCTACCTGATCGGTTGACTTGTCAACCGATTGGGTCACCTGTAGCAATTTTTCCAAGCTCGATGCCCCAACGTCTCACCCGATCGGTTCAGCGATCAGGTGATGATCTTCAAGAGCTCTCACCCGATCGGTTAAACTCGCAACCGATCGGGTGGCATCAGTTTCTACGGTTTCAGTGGGTTTTTAGACTCGACCCGTTAGGGTTTTGAAGGGGACTATAAATATTGGATGTTGGCCAACTTGATGGAGCTCTCCCCCATTTTTCCAGGAGTTTTCAGCCCCTTTCATGGGAGCTTAGGTTAGTTTAGATTAGGGTTTTATCTTTCAATAATTCTTGTTACGGATTGATGGATTCAAATGCAAGACAAGTATGTTTTCTCTTATTTCAATTGTTTTGTGTTGTTTTCGTTGTGCTTGATGGTGAATGTTTGTTTGTCGCTTTTATTGCTTGCTATCATGTTCTCACCATTGAGTAGTGTTTGATGAACCCTAATATGGGTTAGAGTAGGATTGATGCCTGCGATATTTCATTTGACTTGATTGCATGGCAAGTGTTTGATGGAATGTGTCAATGGGGATTTCTAGCAATCTGAGTCCAATTCGTCCGGCAACACACTAGATGTGTTGGGGGTTGGGGTCCGGATGCTTGTCCTGTCAAGATCCTCTTTGATATATTGCTAGAAATCACATTCGACCTATTTGGCCATTAGGGTTACACAGGGATTTTTTATTGTCATTGGCGGGAGAAAGACCGCCTTTGACCGTCTGGCCAAGTGGAAATAAAATGGGAGTTTGATCCCCTAGCCACAGCTCACGCCCCTAGCGTTGACATCGAGTCCTCACGCGTGGGAACGGCTTGGACGAAATGTTGGGAGCTATCATTGTGGCCTTAATGCTCTCGGTTGCGGAGGCTGTTGGACATGGGAATGCCCACCGTTCAAAACCGGGTAGACCTAGCATATCATCCTGGGCATCGACCGGAATATTGAGCCCATGGGATGCTAGGTACCACCTTTAGGGGCAATGTCTCATCCTGAGTCAAGTCAAATGCCAAGTGTCTTGAGTGCTCTAGCCTGTGTTAGGGGGATTCATTTCTTGTATTTTTTATTTCTTTCCTTTATTTCTACACTTCCACTCATATTATCCGTGTAGCTCTCACACAACCTAGGTGTCACGCCCCGCTTCCCTAAAATGGAAGCGAGACGTGAAAAGGTCCGCACGAGAGTGGAGCTGTGAAGCCCCAAACCCGATAAGCGTCAATAAAACATAAGCAGGTCCATGTAACCACAAACGGAACAACAATAATAATACAAGGAGAGACAGAAATAAAATCTCAAATCTCAGAATTTGTCCAACATTAAAATTAAGTTCAACATCCAGAAAAGCCACCAGGCTAAAAGAAAGAGTCTAAAGGCCCAGAACAAGGCCAACAAGGATAAACATAACAAAGTATAGGTGATGTGCACCGACAACTACAGCAGTCTAAAACAAAAGGGAAAGCCCAACGAAGACACTAGGACTGGTCCCCAGTGTCCACGTACTCCTCCACAGCAACCGCGGGTCCTGACTCAGCGTCAGCGAACACCACGTCTTCAACAACGAACTCTGGCTCGGGATCTAACATGTGTCACCGAACAGAGTAAAGGGGCACATGTCAGCAAGTCTAAAAGACTTGGGCAAGGAAACTGAAAGGAAGGTAAACTAACAACCTAGCAGTTATAGTATGATGCTCAGCATGACAAGTATAAAATGGAAGTGACAAACAAGGTAGGGTGCAAGTAACAAGTATGGCATGGATGACAAGTTTTACAAATATAAACACGGACAAGTACAAGTCAAGTAGTTCATGTCAAGTGAACACGTCAAGTAAACACGTTGTGCACAGAGATTCCGCCTGTTGGCTAGAGTGGCTGATCGGGCCAACTCCTAAGCTCAAGTGACCGTTTATCTCTACCATCCACGTGTATTGAGCCAGGACATTACCCCACACACAGAATGCTCGCTTCTGGAACACGAGCCAGGAAATGTGCTTAACACGTATATCGAGCCAGGGCATTACCCCGAATACGGAATGCTCGCTTCTGGAACACGAGTCAGGAAGTGTATTTAACACGTATGGCATAGGGTTATGCCTGCAACGCAGGTGCCTAGCCGGAAACAAGTAGATCGTGCATTGGTTATCAACCAACTCACGTAGCCCGCATCTGGAATACGAGCCAGAAAACACAAGTATGGTAGCGTGTGCTACGAATGCGACATTCAACATGGATAGCATGGCAAGGCATGTAGTAAGGCGTACAGGTAAAGAATTAAACATGGCAGTTTAATATGCATGAACAACAAGTTAAAAAGGGTTGGACCTAGCTTCGTTGTCAAGCTAGATCAATTGAGGTGACAGATCTAGTTTCGTTGTCAAACTAGATCAAATAGGCATCTAGACAGCTATCATTTCACTGTCTAGTCTCTTTTACGCTACAACAAGCAAATGGCCTAAGACATGGTCTAAAAACCCTAAGTGGCAAGTTTCACTTGCCTAGCACCGAGGATGACGATCAACGAGGCACGCCACAAAATGTTAACTACGGAGATGAGATCGCTGCCATGGTAAAACAACATTAGAACAATATCCAACCTAGCTCATTATTAGGGTTTCAATAAAATCACAAGGAGTGTTATGAGAATATCAAAGGATCGAACCCTACCGTATAGAAGCGGAATATCAATGTCGAGCAAGCACGGCAATGGAAGAAACGATCCGGGGAACCTATGGTTCAGATCTGGAATGGATGGGAAAATCTGGAGAAAATGAGATTTTGGGGGTTTTGGGGGTTTTCCGGTGACCTAGAGGTGATGGCCGGCCTAAATGGAGAGGGAGAGGGGCTCTTGATGAAGGAGGAAGGCTAGGGGAATATGGATGATGATTTGGGGAAGAAGGAGGCTCAGGAAAAATGAAGGAAGAAAGAAAAACGTTTGGGGGGGTTTAAATAGGCACAGCCGGCGGCTGCCCAAAAATCAGGGTTTCTAGGTTGATTAGTCGGTCAAAGAAGGGTTATTGACCGACTAGTTTAACAACTAGTCGGTCGGTCGACCAACTGTGACTGACTAAAAGCGAACATTAACTCAGGTGAAATTTATCAAAGGGACTATTCGGTCTGAGAGCAAGTTCTGACCGACTTGTTTCACATCTAGTCGGTCGGTGGTTGTTCTTAGACCGACTAAGAGTAAACAGTAACTCCTGTACAATTGATTCAATGAACTAGTCGGTTCCAGTAGAGTTCCTGACCGACTAGATCTCAATCTAGTCGGTTGGTTCCCCTTCTTGAACCAACTAACGTGCACAATAAGTGCCGAATTGAAGCGCGAAGCTTCGGGAAGATTCCTACGGCATCTAAGATCACTCTAACTCTAAAATATGAGCGATTTGAAGTTCGTCATGAGTGACTTACTCCAAGATCAACGATTCTAAGGAAGAAGCTAGAAAATCACGACGAAACGAATGAAAACGAAAGCTACAGGGACGAAAACCACACATAAGAAGAAAATCCATTCAAAACCTATATATATAATATAGATAATCCAAAATACATGAAAACCAGTCGTTACATCCTCCCTAACTTAGAATAAAGTCCGTCCTCGGACTTTCTAACATATATAGTTGCTCTAGTAACTACCCCAATCATATCACATTCAATCAGGTATAGTTATTACAAGTGCTTATATTCGCACTAGGTAATCAAACATTAACACTACTAGCATGCATCATCCACGCACATCATACTCTTATACCTATCATAGCCATTCATACTCATGCATGTATCTCAATCATGTATATATATATACATCCCCTATATAGCTACTACTTACCTAGCACAAACAATAGTTCAGCTACTCACTCATAGATAATATTAGTCTCATACATGCAATTACAACCATCGCTCTACGCATAGATAGTGTAACGACCACTTTTCGTTGTACTTTGTTCGTGCACGTGCTTTTGGTCGTGCACGTGTTTATTTTAGACTTTATTTGTTTGAGAACACTTTTGTGTGATATGCCGTTGTGAACGTCTCTGAGAGTATTAAATAGTGGCACTAATTTGGAATGACGTTTCTCGAGTCGTTTTCCCACAATTTAATCTTATTCGATGAGACGTGACGATTTTCACTTTTGACGGGAGACGTTTCTATTTTTAGTTTCGTCGTCCGACGTCAAAATTGAGATCCATCTTCTTAGTTAACTCACTTTCGTCATCAAGATCACCCCGATATTTATTTTATAATTTTTGGAGTTTATTTGGCCACTTTTATATTTTTAACAAGGTTTATAATATTTTTAATAATTAATTTTTAAATTATTTTCGGCCAAATAAAATTTATTTGAGTTTTAAACGTATTAAAGAATTTTTGAGCCAATTTCCAGCTCATTTGAACCGAGTCAAATCCTTGTGTGAGTTGGAGAAGTTGAGATTCAAATTTTAAATATTTTTGAACTTCTAATCCTATTAGATTTAGCCCTAGACCAAGTCAACACATCTACACTATATAAACAACCCCTAGGAAGACCTATTTTCGCAAGAAAATAACCCTAGCCGCTTCCAAACTCAAATTTGACGTTGCAACGATTCGTCGCAACGTTGCGACGAACTTCTGCAGCACGACCGAGGAAAACAGCTCCGTTCCCCCGCTCCGACCGCTAGCCGCCCCCGCACCAAGCCCCGCCCGCACCGCTACACAACCGTCGCTCCGTTCTCCGCTTCGACCGAGAGAAGCTCTCGGTCAGACCGAGAGCTTGGCCCGCTCACGCTCCCACTCCGCACCGCAGCCGTCGCCCGCTTCGTTCCCCCGCATCACCCCATGCCTGACCGAGGCGCCCGCCCGCATCGCCCGCTCGCCGCTTCGTTGCAACGTTGCAAACGTTGCAATGCTCTGTCGCCCGCACCGACCGACCGATTCCTCCGCACCGACCGACAAAACCCTCCGCACCAAGGCCCCGCCGCACCACTGCAGCCCGCTGCGCTGCAAGCCTCGCACCAAGCGTGTCCGACCGAGAGGATCTCCCGCACCGAGGCTGTACGACCGAGAGCCATTCGTTGCAACCCCGCACCCATTGCACCACTTGCCACCGTGGGCCCCCCAAGTTCTCCAGAGGCATTGTGGGTCCCCCATAGGTCCCTAGGACTACTGTGCGCCCCACCTAGGTGCTTTCTCTTCGAGGATTTGTCGCATACGACGTTGTGACACGTCGTAGCCCGTCGTCGCACGTGCTAGATTTGGAATCTGGAATCGTTGCTCCGGTTGATTGCTCTGAAATTTCTAGCGAGGAATCTAATTGGAATCTGGACTTGGAGCGCGATATTATTATTCCAACCCCCGGCGTCGCTACCCGACGCCGGTGTAGCTTTCGCGTCGTGTTGAAGGAACGCTTTGCACCCCTAGGACCCCCAACCCAATTGCATGCTAACCAAGACTAAAAATCAGTATTTTAAAGTATTTTAAATGTTTTAGCAATCACTAATCAAGATTAATAAAAGGGATGTAGGCCGGTGGACTTGTGCACGTAGGAATTGTGACTTTGGACTTGTTGGACGGTGTTTCTCTGACGTGATACTTGCAGGCAAGTGAAACTTGCCAAATCTTGCTTAGGGCCATGTTTTTAGGCCACTTCCTTGTTTTTAGCGTAAAAGAGACTAGTCAGTGAAATGATAGCTGGCTAGACGCCTACTTGATCTAGTTTGACAACGAAACTAGATCCGTCACCTAATTGATCTAGCTTGACAACGAAGCTAGATCCAACCCTTTAAACTTGTCATTCATGCATACTAAACTTTCACGTTTACTTTCCTTACATGTACGCCTTACTACTTGCCATGTCATGTCATCCATGCATTGAATGTCGCATTCGTAGCACACGCTACAATACTTGTACTCGTACTTCCTTGTCCGGCTAGGTGCACCCCTACGCCATACTTGTTTAAAACACTTCCTGGCTCGTGATCCAGAAGCGGGCCTCATGTGCTGGTTGTAAACCAATGCCCGATACACGTGGAGGGGTAGGGATAAACGGTCACTTGAGCTTAGGAGTTGGCCCGCGCAGCCACTCTAGCCAAAAGGCGGAATCTCTCTGCACGAGGTGCTTACTTTACTTGTCTTGTACTTGTCTTGTGAATGATTCATGCCATGTTTAAATACCATGCTCGTACTTTACTTTACTTTACTTTACCTGTTGCACTCATTACTTTAACTGTCATGTCATTGCATCATGCTAGAACTGCTAGGTCGCTTTACTTTTACCTACTTTCAGTTTCCTTGCACAAGTCTTCCAGACTTGCTGACATGTGCCACTTGCTCTTTTGGGTGTCACATGTTAGACCCTGAGCCAGAGACAGTTGTTAAGGACGAGGTGTTTACTGACGCTGAGCCTGAGCCTACGTTCGTTGAGGAGTTCGAGGACACCGGAGACCAGTCTTAGTGACTGTAGAGTTGCTTTTGCTTTAGGTTGCTGTTAGTTGTCGGTGCTTGCACCATTACCTTGTTTTCGTACTTTGTACTTTTGTTGGCCATGCTGGGGCCTCTTTTAGACTCTTTTATTTTTAGCCTGGTGGCTTTTCTGCGATGTTGGAACTTATTATTATGGATATTCTGAGATTATTCTTTGTCTCATTTCCTTATTATTATCTTTGTTTCGTTTTGCGTTGCAAGGACCTGCAGTTTAAAGTGATTGACGCTTATCGGACTTGCAGCTTTGTAGCTTCAAGTCTGTGCGGACCTTCTCATGCTTCGCCTCCACGTTTTTGGGAAGCGGGGCGTGACAGATAGCTACCTATGCATCAAGCAACCATGGGCATATTACTCCCTAATATTTCCTAGTTTACATCCAATGTCAACATATCACTGCAAGTAACCACACCACTCAATATTCAATCATGTTATTATATCTAAGATACACTTACCGCTACTATAATTTCACAATTCTTAGTTATTCCAATACATGCAAATATTTCACTATAACTTCACATCACATACGGCCCTATAATAATACACACGACACGCCTCACATATTATAGTCACCAAAACTTATAACTAAGCACTTACTTACCCGTGCATGGTGCACACTCACACACGCTAATATTTCATTCATATATATACCAATCACACCACTGTATACTTAGCACATCCGCACACCTGGTTAGCTAGCACACATACGTTCACACAGGCAAGTCTTTAGTAAATAACTATACCACAAGACCAACACATATATAACTATATACTGGTATAGCGACCCACAATCATGTGCGTAACACGACCAGGCACAAACACTCCTACCCCTATACATGTATCAACATCGCTATATGCAAACTACAGACATACATAGCAATACTCTTAGAGTATACCCACTCAAGCTTGAGTGAGACTCAAAATCATAGCAGAATATTCTATATACATAACACAGTGTCCATACATATATCAATACTATTCTAATGCATACACATCTACCAACACAACCATATACATATCATAATGTCAAACACCCTTAATATTTAATCAGGTAATATCACGTATTTCAATCACTTTATATACCACAATAATATTACAGTCATCAGCACACTAATAATTACACACTCCCCCTAATAAATGCATTCATCGTATAGTCACATACAAGTATCATATATATTCACACCATATCCTACTTCTTATAATTAGTATACCAACACATCTACACATATATAGTTACGGTATGTAATAGTCGTGTATACTTCAGGGTATACACGCATACGACATCCCGTAAAAGCAAGCAATACCAATCAAAATTATAATCCTATTACCATATGTATATTACCTATAATTCATGCAGCAATCCATAACTACTTACGTCTAAGCACAATACGTATCTACGTACGAGTACATACTCACATGTACAAGCACACAGGTCATATAATAGGCCTACTCGCTTAACTATACGTACACCTATTATTATTGCTCCCATCAACACATAGCTTTACCAACATATTATTTCAAGCATTATAAGCATCACAAGGGTCCAAGGCGTACTTAACAAATTAGGGTTGACACAGACATAGTCGGGCACTAAAGCCTAAACAATAAAGGAAGACCCAGGTCGAAAGCGTGACGAGGGAAGGATCGATAAACATGAGTTCAGATAGGACGAATACAAGGAGACAGCTTGGTTAGGAACAGCGACCCACTTGCGAATGTTTAGGTAGAGGAAAGGGAGGTGTAGCGATACTTATATAGGATACAGAAACAAAATAGTGTAAGTAACATAAGCTAAAATACGGGGAAATTGAAACTGCCGTACTTCAAATGTTGGAGTCCTCATCTGTATAAAAATATTTGGAGATCAATAAAACAAGTTGTTCGAAACAAGTTTAAGTGAAATATACATAGTGAGAGAAAATGGTGTATTGGCTTATCGAAAGCTATTTTAAAAAGTAAATCATTCACACGAACATTAAGGACGTAGTTTTAGAAAATATTATACGGCAGTAATTTAATAATGTTGGCAAAAGTTTTGAAATGAAATTAAATTAATTAAAGAATTCTAACTCGTGTTAAATACTTTCAAAGTCTTTAAGCACGGAAAACTTAAATAATCAATATTGAAACTACTTTTAAAGTAACCAGGATTTGCCAAAAAGAAATCGTTTTACACAAACCTCTTAACATACGAGCTAACGAGCATTGTACGGGTATATAAAAATATTTGAAATTCAATTTAGTTTAGAAATTATTCTAAAAGCACGTATGGTGAACGGAAAACTTAGTAGTAGGTTTTTCAAAATTCGTAATAAGCTTTAAAACCAAATTATGGAAGATCCAGATCAGAAAATGGTTACGAAATAGTATTTCCACAATAATCTGAAATAGGGGAAACGATGAGCACAACTTAGGCTTGTTGGAAGCTGAAATCATATGTGACTTGAAAAGTATATTAAAGGAAACGTGATGAGTCATGTGCATGGCATAAATAAGAAAGGGAAATTACAAATCGAATTGGGCAAAATAAAAGTACGGTTCAGAATAAAATTTATATAAGAAGGGACAAGGTGTTTTCATGGGTACGGAAGGTATAGGCTGGCAAAATTCAATGGGTTAGCATTCCAAATTTCGACAAAAGTTTTAGAGATCTTCAAGTCAACGAAGGAGCATGAAGTATAAATATATAAATATTAAAATTTCGAACGAATTTAAACTTAGGAAAAAGGAAGTCGAAAAGATACCTTCAGAAAATTCAAGATTTGCAACGGAGAGGTTCGAAAATATTATACGGTAGTAGCTTAATATAATATTTCGGCAAAATTTCGAAATTCAAAGAATGAAATCCGATCAACTAAAGTGTGAAAATTTAAGCCCATGCTAAATGCCTCCAAGGTTTAAAACTGAAGAGAAATTCCAAATAAATAATATTTAAAATACTTTTTTAGAGGGACCCGGATTTGCCAAACACTGATTTATACAAGATCTTAAAGTACGAGTTCAATGAACCTAGGACTGATATATGAAAATAATCGAAGTTCTATTTATCTTGGAAGATATTCTAAAGTAATCAAAATTGTAGTAAAGTTTTTAAAACCAAAATACGAGAAATATTGGTTAGCAAAAGCTACGAGATTAAAAATTTCAACCAATAGACTTCAAAATCTACGAAAGGATTTTAACTCGATCGAATGGGGAGGAATTAAATATTTAAGAAGAGGGGGGTAGTCATCAAGAATTGCTTCTACACGAAGCTCTGGGATATAATGCACATTGATGCACCAGATTCAAGAGATCTCGTGCCAGAAACGTGCAAACCCAAATCACACCTAACAGCCAGCCTAGCAATCAAACTCTATTCTAGCAAACATAACATATTCAAGCAACCAAACATATTCTAAAAAACAAGACTGTCAAAAGGAAGAAGGCAACTAGACTGAGGGTTACCTGCAATAACCTCATCCACAGTCTCAGCCTCAACTACAGTCATCAGGGAAGCATGCCTCCTCAGCAGAAACGCCTGCCGAAAAGCCTGCTTCTGTGGAATAAGGGCTGCCCCACGTCTAACAGCTATGGGTGCTTTTCTTAGTTGAGCTCCGACTGGCGCTTTCCCCAGATGCCTAGCTCTCGGACAGTCCTTTAAGGTATGCGCTGCGGCGCCACAAATCAAGCACTGGCACAGCTTCCGCCTGCACTGTTCCTTCTTATGACCAATCTTGCCACAATGATGGCACACCTTCCGACTCGGCCCAGCGTCAGGTGCTTGCTGCTGCGGAACTCTATCCGATGCCTTCCGCAGTTGATTTGCATACCGACAATCCTTCGCCGAATGAGTAGCACCACCACAAACCAAACACTGACCTAGAAATCTTCTGGACTGCTCCTTGATGTGCCCGGCCTTGCCGCAGAAATAGCAAGCCTTCAGAGCCGATCCACCACCAGCTCGGGTCTGACGTCTTTTAGCCATCTAGCGCCATAGAAATGGACCAAAATTAGACTCAAAGCATAATGACTCGGATGTCGAACTTAGTTCATTGGACATTCTAATATCATTATCGTTATTCCGATAATCGCAGTTACAGAAGAGGACCTGCATGGGCCACCAACAAAACCTGTCACGCCCCGCTTCCCTAAAATGGAGGCAAGACGTGAAAAGGTCCGCACGAGAGTGGAGTTGTGAAGCCCCAAACCCAATAAGCGTAAATAAAACATAAGCAGGTCCATGTAACCACAAACGGAACAACAATAATAATACAAGGAGAGACAGAAATAAAATCTCAAATCTCAGAATTTGTCCAACATTAAAATTAAGTTCAACATCCAGAAAAGCCACCAGGCTAAAAGAAAGAGTCTAAAGGCCCATAACAAGGCCAACAAGGATAAACATAACAAAGTATAGGTGATGCGCACCGACAACTACAACAGTCTAAAACAAAAGGGAAAGCCCAACGAAGACACTAGGACTGGTCCCCGGTGTCCACGTACTCCTCCACAGCAACCGCGGGTCCTGACTCAGCGTCAGCGAACACCACGTCCTCAACAAAAAACTCTGGCTCGGGATCTAACATGTGTCACCCAAAAGAGTAAATGGACACATGTCAGCAAGTCTAAAAGACTTGGGCAAGGAAACTGAAAGGAAGGTAAACTAACAACCTAGCAGTTATAGTATGATGCTCAGCATGGCAAGTATAAAATGAAAGTGATAAACAAGGTAGGGTGCAAGTAACAAGTATGGCATGGATTCCAAGTTTTACAAGTATAAACACGGACAAGTACAAGTCAAGTATTTCACGTCAAGTGAACACGTCAAGTAAACAAGTTGTGCACAGAGATTCCGCCTGTTGGCTAGAGTGGCTGATCGGGCCAACTCCTAAGCTCAAGTGACCGTTTATCTCTACCCCTCCACGTGTATCGAGCCAGGGCATTACCCCGCACACGGAATGCTCGCTTCTGGAACACGAGCATGTGCTTAACATGTATATCAAGCCAGGGCATTACCCCGAACACGGAATGCTCGCTTCTGGAACACGAGCCAGGAAGTGTATTTAACACGTATGACATAGGGTTATACCTGCAACACAAGTGCCTAGCCGGAAACAAGTAGATCGGGCATTGGCTATCAACCAACTCACGTAGCCTGCTTCTGGAACACGAGCCAGGAAACACAAGTATGGTAGTGTGTGCTACGAATGCGACATTCAACATGGATAGCATGGCATGGCATGTAGTAAGGCGTACATGTAAAGAATTAAACATGGCAGTTTAATATGCATGAACAACAAGTTAAAAAGGGTTGGACCTATCTTTGTTGTCAAGCTAGATCAATTAAGGTGACGGATCTAGTTTCGTTGTCAAACTAGATCAAATAGGTGTCTAGGTAGCTATCATTTCACTGTCTAGTCTCGTTTACGCTACAACAATCAAATGGCCTAAGACATGGCCTAAAAACCCTAAGTGGCAAGTTTCACTTGCCTAGCACCGAGAATGACGATCAACGAGGCACGCCACAAAATGTTAACTACGGAGATGAGATCGCTGCCATGTCAAAACAACATTAGAACAACATCCAACCTAGCTCATTATTAGGGTTTCAATAAAATCACAAGGAGTGTTATGAGAATATCAAAGGATCAAACCCTACCGTATAGAAGCGGAAGATCAATGCTGAGCAAGCACGGCAACGGAAGAAACGATCCGGAGAACCTATGGTTCAGATCTGGAATGGATGGGAAAATCTAGAGAAAATGAGATTTTGGGGGTTTTGGGGGTTTTCCGTCGACCTAGAGGTGATGGCCGGCCTAAATGGAGAGGGAGAGGGGCTCTTGATGAAGGAGGGAGGCTAGGGGAAGATGGATGATGATTTGGGGAAGAAGGAGGCTCAGGAGAAATGAAGGAAGAAAGAAAAACGTTTGGGGGGGTTTAAATAGGCACAGCCGGCAGCTGCCCACAAATTAGGGTTTCTGGGTTGATTAGTCGGTCAAAGAAGGATTGTTGACCGACTAGTTTAACAACTGGTCGGTCGGTCGACCAACTGTGACCGACTAAAAGCAAACAGTAACTCAGGTGAAATTTATCAAAGGGACTATTCGGTCTGAGAGCAAGTTCTGACCGACTTGTTTCACATCTAGTCAGTCGGTGGTTGTTCTTAGACCGACTAAGAGTAAACAGTAACTCCTGTACAATTGATTCAATGAACTAGTCGGTTCCAGTAGAGTTCCTGACCGACTAGATCTCAATCTATTCGGTTGGTTCCCCTTATTGAACCAACTAACGTGCACGATAAGTGCCGAATTGAAGCACGAAGCTTCGGGAAGATTCCTACGGCATCTAAGATCACTCTAACTCTAAAATATGAGCGATTTGAAGTTCGTCATGAGTGACTTACTCCAAGATCAACGATTCTAAGGAAGAAGCTAGAAAATCACGACGAAATGAATGAAAACGAAAGCTACGGGGACGAAAACCACACATAAGAAGAAAATCCATTCAAAACATATATATATAATATAGATAATCCAAAATACATGAAAACCAGTCGTTACACTAGGCGAGGCTAGTAGCCATTCAAGCCATCTACCTCCATGTGTTCGATATACCCTCACCATACACTAACCGTGCACTTGCGGTAAAACGACACCGCGTCCAAACCGTAAACAGGGCATCAGTCAAGTTTTTGGCGCCGTTGCCGGGGAGGCGTTCGGTTTGGTATTAGCTTAGCTTGGGTTCGTTAGACTATGCATTAAAAAAACATATACAATAACCAAGATATTTTTTTCCCCACCATTATATTATCTTTTTGTTATTCTCTTGTACTATTGACGCTCCTCTCTAGTTTTCTTATTTTTGTTGTCCAGGTATCTTTGCTATTACCATGTGGAGGCCAAATTTCGATGCTCAAAAGGGAGGCTATGATCCTTATTGATTTGTGGTTTGTGAGATTTGTGGGATGACAGGGCACGTGCATAATGATTGCCCATTTACGCCTGAGAGCCTCATTCTAAACCAAGGCCAAACATTTTCCCACAACCTTAGCCCAAACACCTCCCATCCATTTCTCAACCTTATATCCCTCCACAAACACAAGAAAAATCAAGCGTTGAGTCTCTCCTTGAAAGTGCCATGTTTAACCAAGGCCAAATATTGCAAAACTTTATGGTACCAATCACTGAGCCTACACCGAGGAGAGAGGATGGAGGAGAGGATATACACCCTTTCATGCTTGAGACCACCACCCCATCGGCCACCATAGACACATCTCATGCCGATGTCCCATTTTTCCAACACTACCACTTGGATGACAATGCATTTTTTGATGATGATCGGGAGGATGGGGTGATTTCTCTAGGATCTGTGGGATAGACTTCTCATCTTGATTTGGACACCCCATATGAGTCCTACGAGAGCATCGAGGAGACTACAGAGCTTATGCATACGAGCGAGGAGGATGTGCGTAAGGACGAGGACACCACGACCACATACGAGTGGTCCGCTCCACATCCACCTCCACAGCCATCTTTGTCGATGCTTCTTACTTGGCATGTGCTCAACCACGATGATGTCATTTAGGACATCAAGCAGATATTGGAGCATGAGCATATCGTCGAGGAGAATGTGTATGAGGGCTTGGATACGATGGTCCACTTCATGGAGCCCGAGTCATATCTACCTCTACCGTCACTCTCCACTTCTTCTGCGGCTGAGCATCTACTTGAGCATATTGCCCCTATTCAGGGAGATTTTCACGCTCACTCTCACTCCACTTTTGAGTCTCGCTTTTCACGTCCTATTTCTTTAGACTCATATTTTTTGACACATCATATCTCTCGCAGGACACATGATCTATTTCCCTTGAGGTATGCTATAGTGCATCACCACCTGGAGAGCCACTTCTCATGGAGAGCGTGGATTTGGTCGTAATTAGTACAGAGGATAGCGACCCATTCTTAGGGAGTATTCTTCACCCCTTTATTATTTTTCCATCTTATGTTGACGATTATCTCTGGAATACATTTATTTTGGGAAATAATTTCTTGCCATGGACAAATGCACCTCGTCCTTTGCAGGTCACAAGTGGACACCTACTAAGGATGCTTGGAGGTGCATTGCTTGGGTCCATTGGCACACGTGGCACAGCACTTCTGGCAGAGCCACAGCAGGAGCAGTTAGAGTAGCTACATGTCCCACTCGAGATTCTGGATCCGCCTATGCTCAGGTGTATCCTCACCTAGTAGTGTAGAAATTTACAGCTTTCTAGTTTAGATTAGAATAATCTCGTCTCCTCTTATTAGCGAGGGGAGCGTATCTAGGGTTTGCTTTTGCATCATAATAACCCATCATATCGTGTCCTTCTATCATTCACCCCCATCACCTTATCCTTGTTCTTTTGGCACTTTTCTTGGCCCCGTTGTCATTTTTCTCCATGAGACCACTACCACCTCCAAAGGGTGGTGATGCATGTTTTGCCTATTGTTCACTCTCCCTTTTATCTTTTATGCCCCGTATCGGATTTTCATATCTTTTGGTGATAGCTTATATTAGCTTGGGGGAGAGTATCACCCATAGTCATTTTTGTTATTTTTGATGCATTTCCCCTCCCATTTTATCTTTGTCCTCTCATGTGTAATTTTATTGCATTGATGGCAATGCAAAATTTAGATAGGGGGAGTTGCATTTCATGCATGTTTCCTTTATTTTCTTCCTTTTTCACCTTTTTCATGCATGAAAAATTTTTCTTTTCATTTTTATGCATCATTCCAATCATGCATTTTCTTTCTCCATTTCATTCTTGCCTCTTTCTGGAGATGAACCCTCACTGATATTTTTCCACTCATGCTTCACTTTTCGTGTAACGACTGCTTTTCATGTATCTGGATTTGATATAATATAATATATGTTTTGGTGGATTTTCTCCTCTTGTGTGGTTTTCGTCTCCGTAGATTTCATTTTCGATCGATTCGTCGTATTTTCTCGCTTCTTCCTTAGGATCGTCGATTTCGAAGTGTGTCATTCGTGACGGGCTTCATAACGGTCGTATCTAACTATTAGATCAAGCCTAGGAGTCTTAGGAATCGATCCCGGGGCCCCGCGCTCCGTATCGGAACTTTTTGTGCTCATTAGCCGGTGTAAGAAGGGCCACCGACCGACTAGATGACGATCCAGTCGGTCGGCAATCCTTCTTGGACCGACTAGTTAGCTTTCTAAATTTCTCAGGAGTTACTGTTTATCGTTAGTCGGTCTAAGAACGTTGGTTGACCGACTAGGTTGCAAACTAGTCGGTCGGCAATGCTTCTTTAACCGACTAACTCATCATTTTATTTTTTGTATCAGCTACTGTTTACTCTTAGTCGGTCTAAGAACGTTCATCGACCGACTAGATGCCAAACTAGTCGGTCAGTATTTGTTCATGGACCGACTAACTCTAGAATCCTATTTTCGTTCAGGAGTTACTGTTTGCACTTAGTCGGTCTGCGTTGGTCGACCGACCGACTAGTTGCCAAACTAGTCGGTCAGTGGTTGCTCTTTGACCGACTAACTAGTGTTAAAACCCTAATTTCTGGGCAGCCGCCAGCTCAACCTATTTATACCCAACCCAAACGATTTCATCTTCTCCAACATGACCCAAAACCCTAAAATCTTCCCCCTTGAGCCCCCATCTTCCTCCAAGCCCCATTCCTTCATTCCAAGCCCTAAATCCATCATCCAAACCATCCATCTACTCTATCTACCCCTCATCTTCCCCAAAATCTCACCCAAACCCATTAAAATCCCCAAATCCCCCAAAACCCTAGTTTCCCCAAACTTCTCCAATCTTTTCCAGATCTGATCCTAGGGTTCCCCGGAGTGTTTCTTCCGTCTCCTCTCGGTAAGAAATCGATCTACCGTTGTTTTCTTAACCTATTTATATTTTTATGAAACCCTAATATAATTTCATGTTATTTGATGATTGTTCCCCCAAAACAGCGATTTCCCCGTAGATTGGCATCCGTGTGACGAAGTGGTCGTCATCCCCGGTGCTAGGCAAGTGAAACTTGCCACTTAGGGTTTAGGCCATGTTTTAGGCCATTTGCTTGTTGTAGGCGTAAAAGAGGCTAGGCGACGAAATGATACTCGCCTAGGCGCAAATTGGGGAATTAGCTTGACAACGAAGCTAGTTCCGACATTTAGCATGTTGCACAATTACCATGTCATGTTTACTTTCCATTAACGGTACGCGAATTAAATGTCATGTCATTGCATTCTTTTGGTGATCCCGTGATTGCGTAGCATCGCTACAATAATTGTGTTCCTGGCTCGTGACCAGAAGCAAGCATAATGAGTTGCTAACCCCAACGCTCGATATATTGAATTGTGAACTAAGAAACAAGCTCCCGTGCGGGGCAACCCTGGCTCACTTGCTGGGCTCATGTTCAGGGACCCTAGCTTGTTTAGTGCGGGATGGGGTGAGGGTTAAGCGGCCATTCAGCTGGGGGTCTGTTTGGTCAACAACTGCAGTTGTAAGGCGTAAACTCTTTGGGATGGGGTAGTGTTTAGTGCCGATCGGTCTGAATGTTGTACCATTCAGCGAAGGGCGTAAACATCTACAAAACAACCGTGAAATGTGAATTGTGTTTAGTGCCGATCGGTCTGAATGTTGTACCATTCAGCGAAGGGCGTAAACATCTACAAAACAACCGTGAAATGTGAATTGTGTTTAGTGCCGATCGGTCTGAATGTTGTACCATTCAGCGAAGGGCGTAAACACCTACAACGTGACTAGTGAATTGATTGAGATTGATAGTAGCGTGGCTACTCTTGTCTTGTCTTGTCTTGTCTTGTCTTGTCCCGATAATTGTTCTCTTGTACAAATTGTCTTGCCATGTTTTAAATTGTGCACTCATGTTATAACTGCCATGTCATGCATACTAAACTGCTAGGTTGCTAGTTGCCTTACTTTCAGTTTCCTTGCCCAAGTCTTTTAGACTTGCTGACATGTGCCCCTTTACTCTTTTGGGTGACACATGTTAGATCCTGAGCCTGAGTACCTTGTTGAGGACGAGGTGTTTGCTGACGCCGAGCCCGAGCTTGTGTTTGACGGGGAGTACGTGGACACTGGGGACCAGTCCTAGTGTCTTCGTGTGTTTTACTTTTGTTAGACAGTTGTTTTATTATCGGTGCGTAGCACCTATACTTTGTTGTTGCTGTTGCTTTTTGTTGGCCTTGTTCTGGGCCTTAGACTCTTTTTCCTTTTAGCCTGGTGGCTTTTCTGGATGTTGGACTTTTGTTGATGTTGGACAATTTGTGAGATGTGGAATTTTTATTTCAGTCTCTACTTGTGTTATTATTGTTATCCTGTTGTGGTTACAGGGACCTGTTTATGTATTGTGGACGCTTATCGGGTTTGGGGCTTCACAGCTCCACTCTCGTGCGGACCTTTTCACGTCTCGCCTCCATTTTAGGGAAGCGGGTCGTGACAGGTTTTAGTGGTGGCCCATGCAGGTCCTTCTGTAACTGCGATTTTTGGAATAGCGATAATAATATTAGAATGTCCAATAAATTAAGTTCGACGTCCGAGTCATAAGCTATGAGTCTAATCTGATTCGTTTTCTGTGTCACTAGATGGCAGGAAGACGTTTCACCCGTGGTGGGGGTAGTGGCGCGGTCCCTCATGATGAGGAGCCTGAGCGGGAACCCACCAGCGGTGAGATGATGCGGATGATGCTCCAGATGATGCAAGTGCAGCAGGGCGTGCTTCTGCAAGTCCAGAATGCTCCACTTGCTCGAGCTGCCCGGGCTCTTCCGGATGCTCCTCACTCTGAGCCAGGAGCGAAGCAATTTCGGGAGCTGGGTCCCGCATATTTTGATGGTTCTGAGGGTCCTCTGGCTGCCGATGAGTGGATTCGGAACATCGAGGACAATCTGAAGATGGCCAAGATCACCCCGGCTGGATGGGTTGATTTGGCGAAGAGGCAACTCAAGGATAATGCTCGGAATTGGTGGGATGCTGAAGAGAAGTTGTTGGTGGAGCCGATCGTCTGGGCTACCTTCAAGGCTAGATTTGATGGTGAGTTCTTCCCGAAAGCTGCCAGGGAGGAGATGCTGCAGCGCTTTATCGATTTGAAGCAAGGGAACTCGTCGGTGGACATGTATCACCAAGAGTTCATGAGGCTAAGTCGGTTTGCACCAAAGATGGTGCAGGACGCTGAGGAGAAGGCTCAGAGGTTCCTGCAGGGGCTTGCTTCGGAGCTCCAGAGTTTTGTGATCTCCTCTGACCGGGAGTCTTATCAGAAGGTTCTAGTAGCAGCTAAGAGGCAGGAGCTGCTCGTGAACCAGAGGAGGGGGTCTGTTGTTGGTGCTGGGAAGAGGCCTGTGGAACAGGCGAGAGCTGTGGTTAGACCTGGATTCAGGCCTAATCAGTCCGCTCAGTTTAAGAGGCCAGGAGGGCCTATTCTGAAGTCTTGCCATTTCTGCGGCAAGCCTGGCCACGTCAAGGACCAGTGTCGGAAGTTTTTGGGCCAGTGTCTGGTTTGCGGAGATGCTTCCCATGTCGCGAAGGATTGTCGGCTTGTGGGTCAGCTGCGGAGGGCTCCTGTTGCAGCACAACCGTTGCAGCAGCGAGCGTCTGTTCCTGCTGGTCGTGGAGCCGCTCTTGTTCCGCAGAGGCAGGCTTTTCAGCAGGCTGTTCTGCCGAGTAGGCAGGCTTTTCTGATGACCGCTGTGGAGAGCGAGGCTGTGGATGAGGTTATCGCAGGTAATCCTCAATCTAGCTGTTACTTTCCTAGCTGGTTTTGATTGTTAGATTATGTTGTTTGCTTGAACATGGTTGTTTGCTAGACTAGGGTTTGATTGTTAATTGCTTGATTAGGTGTGGTTTTGGTTTGCACATTTCCTGCACGAGTCCTCTTTGACTCTGGTGCATCGATGTGCATTATTTCTCGGAGTTTCGTGGAGAGGCATTCCTTGTCGACATCCCCTCTTCCCAAGAGTTGGAATATCGTTACAGGCAATGGTGTGGTCTCGGTGCATCGTGGTTGCAATTCTTGCTCATTGGTGGTCTGTGGACATGAGCTTTTTGCTGATTTCATTGTCCACGACATCATCAACTATGATGCAGTTCTTGGGATGGACTGGCTTGCGATCTTCTATGCTACGATCGACTGTCGGAGGAAGAAGGTGGTGTTCGAGATTCCCGGACATCCAGTGTTTGAGTTCAGTCGTGGTAGCAGTTCGCTTGGTCCTGTCAGATTTCGGGCCAGGCCGGTGGAGGCTGTGGCTATGCAGATGGAGTTGGAGTGGCCAGCTGTGGTGCGTGATTTTGGCGACGTCTTCCCCGAGGAGATGTCTCGTTTGCCGCCTGATCGGGCTTTGGAATTTTCTATCGATCTTGTTCCAGGTGCGCAGCCGATTTCGAAGGCGCCGTATCGTATGGCACCTGCAGAGTTGGAAGAGTTGCGGAAGCAGTTGGATGAGCTTTTGCGGAAAGTTTATATTAATCCTAGCGTGTCTCCGTGGGGAGCACCGGTGTTGCTGGTTAAGAAGAAGGATGGTTCGCGTCGCATGTGCGTGGATTAT
>CM061140.1:40057091-40077596 GCA_030789695.1 Scilla litardierei | reverse complement strand
TGAGAGGAACAATGGGATCATGACGAGACCATGATAATGAGACCAATGTGTCTGTCAATCATATACCTACTTTTCCGGGTTAGTGGAATATCGAGACGGAACATCGATATTCCAGTTGGACCAGTGTGCATTAATCTATACCATTGGATGATAATGACTGGCCTCGTAGTCACTCAGTGTATAGACATCGTTAGATAGTGCACATGTGCTTATTAGGAGAACACATTCACAGAACTACTCGCTAGAGATACTTCTGTACAGTTATCGTACTCTAAGTGTCAATAATAGATGTTGGTTAGCCATCTGGCCGGAGATGTGATAAAAGACCATACATGTGAAAAATTATTCTTTGGTAAATATTGGCTTTATAGCTGATATGTAGGTACCTACTGGGTATGGTTGGAAGACTGTGAAGGGTATGTCTATGATGTTAAGATTCATCTCCTCCGGTATGGGAGGTTAGCAAATATCTCCCCACACTTCATGTCTAGTCTTGCTCGAGATGAGCAAGAGTTTATCTTAGGGAATTTTATTCGGCGTATTTTATACACCTTTTTTGAATCTTTCACCCCTAATTTTCCACATTTATTCTTTACCATGCTCGCTATTTTGCCCGTTTTACCATTTTTGTACATTTGATGCTTTGAGGATGTATCTTGTGAATTTCAGGGAATTCATGCATAAAACGATACAATTCGGTGATTTGGGGGCATGGGAGATAAGGAGACAAAGAATAACGAAGATCGAAGTCCAAGGAGAGGAGAAAAGGGCCTAAGAGCATGCAACACTGTCGTGTCTGCAACCACACGGTCGTGTCATACCATAAGCCCAAGGGAGGAGTGTCAGCATCATTGACACGGTCGTGCAGATATACTGCACGACCATGCTAAATTCAGTTGCAAAGGTGACACACCCGAAACCTACACTTAAATTCCACCTGGCGGTGTCACGGTCGCCAGGTATAGTATGGCTCCTAGGTGTCAATCCCGGGCTCTATCCGCAAGTGGACGGTGTCAAATTATAGTATAAAGGATGTCAGATCTCACAGGGATGGTGACAGTGTATTTGAATTCTTATATTATTTCTATATCTCGAAGTGAGATAGCTGTAGGGTTGAAAGAATTGGTTGTGATATTGTTGTTGATTCAATAATAAAAGGAACTAGGGTATTAGGGATCACCGCTAAGACCGTCGGGGATCGATGTTGGAATAGGATCCTTACGTTGTATTGGAGTTAGGGGATTAATCTCTCAATTCCTACCACTCTCGTGGGTTAGAATTTCGTGGTATTTTGGTGGCTCTCGTTGACGCAATGGCGGTAGCCGTCAACGTAGCGATATAGGTCGTCGGTAGATCCCCTCAAAGCACGAGCCGGGCATGGTCACGAGCCTTGGTTGGATCCATCGATTTCCCTATTCGAATCCTAAGGATACCCCTTAAGCACATCAATTCCACAGACCATAGGCATGATCTCAGTACGGGTTATCCTAGGGAATCGGTAGGATCAACCGAATCCTCCCCTTTATTTCCAATTCAACCTAGAGATCCAGATCTACATCTCTCCCTAAAGTCTTAGGGCTAACCCATCAACCCTAGAGGAAACTACTCACTCATAGCGATTTCAACGAATAAAAATATGATTTTTGCAAGAGAAAACATCATAGCAAATAATCGAATAAAGATTTGGAAGCTTACGTGCCAAAGACGAAGAAAAATAACAGCGAACAATAATCTGAAGAAATACCAAAGATTCCAAAACGCAAATCGTAATAGAGCTCCAAAAATAATCCGATAATCTCCAAGTAATTAGGTCTAGATCTAACAAGTTTTCTAATCTCCTCCCCTCTCTAAAGATAATTCAAAAATTAACAAAATGAAAGACTTCCCCAAACGCAGCAGCCAGATCCGCACTTCACTTCCCAATCGCGCAACAGACGTCAGCCGAAATTTCCAAAAATAGCCTTCAGCGTCGTCGACCGAGTCAGTGACTCGGTCGAGCAGTAGATTGCTCGGTCAGCTGCTCGGTCGAGCAGTCCTTCTGCTCGGTCTAGTGTGTCAGGGAGTCACGCTTCTCCAAAAATCACCACTCTGTATGCTTTGCCCGAGTCAGCTCTGCTCGGTCGAGCAGCCAGCTGACTCGGTTGCCAAAGGATTTGCTCGGGCCGTGTATGACATTGCTTGAGCTTCGAAAGATTGGCATTGCTCGACGTGCTCGGTCCATGTAGCCTGTGTATCTGTTCTTCTCCTTCGTCTTGCCTCTGCTCGACCGAGCAGGTGCTCTTCTCGGTCGAGTCGCTTGGGAAATCCTGAGCTGCTACTTGTATCTTCTTCTCCTCTCCCCTTGCTCTCTCCTCTACACCTTCTATGGCTCTCGAAACTCGGCGAACTCCTGTAGAGCTTTGGCAACGGACTCACGGGCGTGCCAGATGTGTCTATATCCAAAATGGGTCCCAAATCGCTCCAAAATCCCTGAAAATCCATAAAACACTACGAAACTCGAATATAACGTAGAATTGTAATATCGTAGGAAAATACGAGATTTGGTTGCGAAAATGGCGTGAAATGCAATGGCATGATGCTATGAAAAGATGTAAAATATGGGCACATCAAAATCCCCCAAGCTTACCTCTTACTTGTCCTCGAGAAAGACAAATACTAAGTATGTCGGGAGATAAACAAAAAGAAATAAAAATAATAATAAAATAAGAGTAAAGATGGATGGAGGGTTTTAAGGTTATTCAATCAGATCTCAAACCTCAGCAGTATATCACGATGCTCCGAATAGTAAAGATACATTCTAATGGTGTTTTCAAGTTTTACTAATTATTGAGTATTGGTGTTTCATACCAATGTTATTTTGATGATGATCACAATATTATGTTATTGCTAATGACTCACTTGTTTTAGTCTCATAGTTAACATTTCAAGAATATCATTTTTGGAGACTAAACACTTTGTGCAAGGATGGACATCAAGTGGAGAAGGGCCAAAGCTTGGACTCAATGGGTGCCAAAGCTTGGAGATGATGGGGAGCATCAAGGCATCAAGATTGAATCCATAGACTATAAGGAAAGCATTACAATTCATGTAATATTTCCGTTATTGCTTTCTCTCTCGTTTGAGTCTAGGTTTAATGTAATGCCTTGATAGATGATCTACTCATTCATGCATATGCATTT
The DNA here is from genome assembly GCA_030789695.1 of Scilla litardierei. Taxonomy (NCBI): domain Eukaryota; kingdom Viridiplantae; phylum Streptophyta; class Magnoliopsida; order Asparagales; family Asparagaceae; genus Scilla; species Scilla litardierei. The sequence continues at coordinate 40,074,417 of CM061140.1, read as the reverse complement.
AACCATCTTAGTAAGCCTTAGGATTATCATAGAATCCAACCCAATAGGCTCATCATGACCAAAGACTCCTTGGAGTCTCTGGTTCTCCTACAGTCGTCTGCTGAAGGATTCACAGTCGACTGGGTGATTCCAGTCACCTGTCGAGCCTTCTACAGTCGATTGTGATGCACTGCTCAAGTCAACATTTTTATTGACTCTACTTGATATTTTCGCATCAGTCGACTGATGATCAATTTACAGTCGCCTTTATATTTATAGTCGCCTGTGGAATGGTCAACAGTCGTCTGAAAGGCGTAAGTGCTAATACTGCCTCTTTCTTCTTTTCTCCATCTCCTGCAGCAGTCGACGGATAAAGGATTTACAGTCGCCTGTCTATTTTACGGTCGACTGTATTCTTGTCATCAGTCCCATGTATGCTTATTGGGAAAAAGAGTGCAACTCTCTATTTTATTCCATCCCCTGCAGCAGTCACCTGCTGAAGGTTTTACAAGCGACTGTCCTGTTTACAGTCGACTGTATTGACTTCATCAGTCGACTGTCGAGGCTCAAATTATAGCTGCTGGATATTTTCTAGCCGTTGGACAGTCGACTATCATTTATTCATCAGTCGTCTGTCAGTGACGTTTCTGCCCAGAAACTAGCCGTTGCAGCTTTTTGTTTTTGGCTGTTTCCTTGTGTTTTGAGAGTTGGTATAGGGTTCCTATATATATGAGAGGGCCGAGTTCATAGGAACCTTCTTGATGCTATTAAAAGTCCTTGGAGATTAATTAATCCACTCTCAAACTCTCTCATTTCCCTCTTTGAGCTCAATATCCTCTTCATGCATTGAAGTCAAGCTCAGGGGAAATCATCCAAGTGCTTTCAAGCTAATCTCAACACTTGGAGATCCTCTTTCATGTCTTGCATTCATATATGAGTAAGTACATCTCTAGGCATATGTAAGAGTATTTGTTTTACTTGGTGTTTTCTTGCTACGCTAATTCTCTTAGTGGGAATTAGTCTCTCTCTTTGTGGGAGTATTTCTCTTAGTGGGAATAGGATATTCTCTTAGTGGGAATAACTATATTTGTGGAAGTAACTCTCTTTGTGGGAGTTTGGTGTCCTAGTATAGGGCTAACCCTAACTCTCTGAGTGGGAGTTAGTAATTCTCTAGGTGGGAGTTTGACCCTTGTATAGGGTTGGTTAGGTCCTTGTCTAGGGCAAAATCCTCTTGGTGAGGTATCTCTTTGTGGGATTTGTATTCACTTCTCTTTGTGGGAATCATAGCGAATATTGATGTGGCTGGACGTACCCAAGTTCGGGGAACCATGGTAATTATTTTTGTTTGCGTTTGGATTGATTGTGTCGATTAATTCCTCTTGCATTTACTATTCCGCATTTGCAAGTTTAATTTTAATTGGACAATTTATTGCCATTACACTATTCACCCCCCTCTAGTGTGTTGTTGTTAGTATTGCAAGGGTAAGACGATCCTTACAATTGGTATTAGAGCGAGGTTATAGCATACTGTAATGATGGCATTCAATGCTACATCCGCGTCTCATGAAGAAGGTCATTCTACCGTTCGACCCCCGCTCTTCAACGGAACCAACTATCCAAGTTGAAAGATCAGGATGATGATCTACATGGAGGGTCAAGACCTATGTGACATCACGGAGGTGCCATTTGAGAAGTCCACTACTCCTACAGCTTCAAGTACAAAGGCGGAGAAGGAATCGATCAAATTCAATGTGAGGGCTATGAATGCATTCCATTGCGTCCTCTCAGCAAATGAGTTCAACCGCATCTCCATGTGCAAAATGACCAATGAAATTTGGCATACTTTGGAGATATGTCACGAAGAGACTACAAAGGTAAAGAAATCTAAACAAACTGTATTTAGATCTAAATATGAAATGTTTAAGATGCAGGAAGGAGAAAGCATTTCAGAGATGTTCACATGGTTCACAGATATCGTGAACGCATTGGAGGGACTTGGGAAGATGATTTCTCAAGAGGATCATATAGAGAAGATCCTTGATTCTCTCACACCCCAATGGGAGTCAAAAGCCAAAGGAATTTTGGAGTAATATGACATGTCCAAATACACCGTTGAGGAGTGCATTGGAAATCTCATGGCGTACAAAGTGAAGCTTCAACAAAAGAAGGAGATTCAACCATCGAAGCCTGATCGATGCGTCCGAAATGTAACTCTAGATCAACCTAGTAATGGCGCAAATTACACGGAGATAAATCCCCGACAACAACGCCATAAACTTGATGCGTCCAGAATGTAACCCCGAACGATGTCATTTACCGCTAGCGCACGGTATAGTGGCAAGCGGGTATCGAACATGGGGAAGCAGTGCTACACTACCTATCTACTCCTAGGTTGAGTTAGACTTGCAGGTTTATTGGTGGACGTGGAGTATGGAGTGTCGTAATGATGGTGGATGCGAAAGTCGTGTCACTCGATGTCACAAACAAAGGGGTCCACACAAAGAAAGAAATAAAAGACTAGGGCTTTAGGGCTCACCACTATGACCGTTGGACGTCGACGCTAGGCTAGGAATTCTACGTTGCATTGGTTTAATTGGGAGATCATAGCATCTAGAATGTAGAATTCATGGTTCTAAACACCACGAATCTAACGTATCACATTAGCCTGTAGGTGCACACAATGTAATGCCCTGATAGCTACTACACAAGTACTAGAGGGGGTGAATAGCACTTTAAAATAATCAAGATAATTATTCCTAATTATCGTGCAAACTCAACCAACAATGCGGAAATGAAAATAGACAACAATAAAAGACAAGCGCAAACAAGCGATGTAACGGGTTCGGATCCACCCAAGTCTCCCCGACTTGTTCCCGGTGATCCTACGTCCCAAACACCCTGATCCCCTCCGGCTACTTGAGTTAGAATCCTCTAACTCAAATTTGCACTATGAAATTCTTGTAGAAAACCTCTACAAGATCAAATCATACACAAATCGAAATGTAACTCTCACAAACCGGGATCACAAACTTCTCTCACAAACCGAGAGAAAAACTTGCAATATCAAAGTAAATGAAATATAAACACTTACCAACAAAATCATATGCCTTGAGTAAAACTTATGCTTTGAGAAGTCTTGAGACGTCGCTTTTGATGTACATAGAATTTTGGCGACGATCTCCATAACTGCGCTCACAAAGAGTTAGTTCACGATATTTATGTTTGTTCATCATCAAAACCAAATCTGGGGAATCAATACTCAACATTCTCCCCCTTTTTGGTGATAACAAACCAACATAAATAATAATCAATAATAATGATTCAAATGAAATTTACTTACCCCCCTACATTGATGACACGTTAATTCCGTATTAAATAATAATCATACGCATCAAGCAGACGAGGAAATTATAAAATATGAATCCAATTATTGAAATCTAGGATCTAAATCTATTTTTATATCTTAACTCCCCCTGAATCTAACATATCAAATTAGATTCACGTTAAATTGCTTTAAATTATCATTTAGCATATCGTCATTATTAATTCTCTCCCCCTTTGGCATTAACAAAACGAGCGGGAGGAGATCAACGACAACCACAATGGCTAAAAATAAAAGCACGAGAGTCGTAGAATACGACCACGGTCCAAATGACACCAACGTAAAATACAAAGAAAATCAAAGCGTGCCAACGAGACCATAGTCGAAAATCGAAAAAATGAAATCATCAAACTCAAATCAATTTCACATATTGAGTTATGGAACATACTCTCCAATATCAACATTCTTAGTGAATTTAGTGCATGGAAAACAATTATATGTTTTCATAGAAAGAATTCTATTTAATCAAATATAATCGCCGAGCGACGAAATCAACATCAGAGACAAAAAATATAAAGTGCACACTTGAGTAAATGGCAACACAATGTATATATATATATATAACATGGTACATCAAAAAGTATACATCCTCCAACACAAATATAAACGATCATCAGATCGGTGCAGAACATACAACATATGTCTCAACAGACATCAAAACGAATGTACATCAAAATGTATCATCAAAACATCCAAAAATACATCATAACCATCCAAAATATTCTACCCCATTCTCTCACAACAAATATATCATCCAAGTGCACATGGGAGAGTCCTCCAACGCAAGCTCAGGAGGCGGAGGGAGGATCAGCAGCAGCAGCAGGCTGTGCAGAAGGGGTGGTGGTCTCTGGGTCGACTTGAGTGTCCACCGAAGGGAGAGTGGCAACATGAGTGGTCTCGGGAGCACCAGCAGAAGTATCCACCGAAGGAATGGTGGCAGCAGGTGTGCTCTCGGGAGCACCAGCATAAGTAGCAGCAGCAGACGTACCCTCAGGGGCACGAGCAGGAGAATCATCTCGCTCCTCATCCTCATCAACGTCCATGACTTCCTCATTAGAAAGCGTCGGAGGAACATCAATATCCAGATACTCGCAGATGCGAGCAAGCATCGCCTCACAACGAGAAACACGAGACTCCACACATCTCAGGGAAACTGAAAACTCAGCGAGTGAAGGAGTAGGAGGAGGAGGGGCAACAGCAGCTGAAGCAGAGGGGTAGTCCTCTGAACATGACGCAGCGCCGCAAGAGACTTCTTGATGGCAGTCACGTTCAGGGGAGGACCCAAAGGACGCTGGTCATCAGGAGGGAGAGGGACACCAAAGTGACGGAAAACGAGAGTCAATAGGCACGAATAAGGAATATGAGCAGACTTGGTGGATTTCCTTATGCACTCAAAGGAATCCATCTTGTCAAGGATAATACGAGCCCAATTTATCTCGCTCCCCATGAAAAGAGCATAGATAGGCTTGAGAAATGGCTGGGAGGGCAAGCTGGAAGAGCCGTACTTCGGTAGAAGGCACGACTTCAGAATCAAATTTAAGACCCAAGCATTAGGCTTAAAAGATTTCGAGGGGACGCCAATCATGGCTGGAGGGATGACATGGAACATCTCAGCAAGCATCGACTGGTCAAGATCGTGGATATTATCCACGGAGATATCAGTAGGGAGCAAGCCAGAGGATGAGACACCAATCAACTCCCCTAAAATCTCTGCCGTGAGGACAATAGGTGTCTCTAAGACAGTGGTCTCAATGGAGTGGGTGTCATCATACTCACCCCGGACTCGATTGGCATAGAATAATTTGACGAGTCAGGGATACGGATGAGGATTTGCCTTGGGATCATGGCGAAGATAGTCTAGTAGGCCGCTATAGGAGAGGAGATCTGCAAGCTGAGGGAAGTCGGAGAACTGAACAAAGTGCTCCAGAATCAAAGGACAACGCTCAATACGATCGTATGCCGCTAGACACATCGGGTCATCGCGACATAACGAAATATCTACACCACCCAAAGGCATGGGGGCCTTCCCCTTAGACAGACGAGAAGAAGTACGTGGAGGAGGAGGAGGAGCCTTCTCGGTAGGCTCAGACTCAAGAATATACTCTTCGTTAGAGTCATCGGGAGGAGTAGGAGCATGGAAGGGGCCTGGAGTCAAAATCTTTTCTTTGGCCTTGGTTCGGGGCTTGGGCTGAGATTGAGATTGGGGTTTGGGCTTGGAAGTCCTCTTCTTCTTGAGGGGAGGCGAGGAAGAGGAGGGATGAGTGGTTTTAGCTCGACGTTTGGGTTGAGGAGGGTCGGTAGGAGGAGACTCGACGGTCATGTGAGACGGAATGGTAGGATGGATAGAGATACATGTCTTCACCATGATATCGAGACGAGACAACACAAATGAACGAAATCGACACAAAATCGAAATATGAACTAGAATGAAACCCTATTTCGAATCCTAGAACAAACGATCGGAAAAGAATACGATTGAAACCTAAAAGTTGAGAGGGAGAGATAGCTATACCCTAGGACAGAGAGAGATGATCGGCGACGGCAGATGGTAGCCGAAAATGGCGACACACGGCGGAGGGAGATGAGGAGTCGCTGGGGTTTTGGGCTGAGGAAATATTTCGCACCGATTAGAATGCGTTCTAACCAGTGCGGAGGAGTTTTAAATTGAATCGGGATGCCAAAAGACACAATAGCCCCTGCGTAACTAGTCGGTCTAAGTTCAAGTGCTGACCGACTAGAATGCAATCTAGTCGGTCGGCCAATGAGCTTGGACCGACTAACTACAAACAACAGCTGATGACAAAAAATTAGGGCAAGATCTAGTCAGTCTGAGTTCAATCACCAACCGACTAGAATGCAATCTAGTCGGTAGGCCAATGAGCTTGGACCGACTAAATGCAAACAATAAGAGAGGCCAAATAAAGAGCATGAATTAGTCGGTCTAAGTTCATTCACTGACCGATTAGAACTAAATCTAGTCGGTCGATGACTGAACTGGGACCGACTAAGAGAGTCCAAAAGTTTGAAAATCAGAAATTTTGATTTCTCTCCTAAGCACACTTGGACGATACATCGAAATACTCTCATACATCATTAATCTATCCCATAAAACATAGAAAATCATAAATACGATGCGCACATCGAAAAACCAATCTTAAATCCAGAAAATCCCAACAAATCTTAGCATGAACATATAAGAATAACATTATGATGCGAGATTATCGAAAATATGAATCCTAAATCTCAGATTCACCCATAATCGCAAATTCTCGACATAACCGCATAAAGGAGTCTTCCTTGAGTGGTTTCGTGAAAATATCAGCGATTTGCTTCTGGGTTTCAACATACACTAAAATGATGTCCTTTTTAGCAACATGATCATCTAGGAAATGGTGACGGACATCTATGTGTTTTGAACGGGAATGGTGTACCAGATTCTTAGAGAGACATATTGCACTTTGGTTGTCCACCATGATAGGACAAGTATCACAGTTTATACCAAAATCTTTAAGTGTGTGTCTCATCCAAAGAACTTGAGCACACGCAGCACCGGTGGCAATGTATTCCGCCTCGGTGGTTGAAAGTGATACGGAATTATGCTTCTTGAAAAACCATGAGACAAGAGAATTTCCTATAAAATGGCAAGTGCCACTAGTACTTTTCCTGTCGGATTTGCATCCAGCATAATCTGCGTCACTATATGAGATTAACTCATATGTGCTAGACTTTGGATAATATAATCTGTAGTCGAGGGTGTAACTTAAATAACGGAAAATACGTTTTACCGCTACTAAGTATGAATCCTTAGGTTGAGATTGATAACGAGCACATACACATACAACAAACATAATATCAGGCCGACGGGCAGTAAGGTATAATAAACTACCTATCATACCTCGATATAGACGAATGTCTACATCTTTGTCGCCCGTATCTTTATCAAGATGTGTAGTAGTGCTTATTGGAGTCTTCTTGCCAGAAGCATTCTCCATTCCAAATCGCTTTAGCAACTCCACCGTGTACTTTGTTTGGTGGATGAAGATTCCATTGTGCATTTAGCGAATTTGAAGACCTAAGAAATATTTGAGCTCACACCCATGTGGCTCATCTCAAATTGGTCCTTCATGACATTAGAAAACTCTTCGCAAAGAGTGAAGTTAGTAGCACCGAAAATGATATCATCAACATAAATTTGAACTAAAATAATATCATGATTGGCATACTTAACAAAAAATGTAGAGTCAACTTCACCCATTTTAAAAACCAAATCCAAAAGAAAGTTCTTTAGGCGGTCATACCAAGCTTTAGGAGCATGTCTCAAACCATAAAGTGCTTTCTTAAGTTTGAAAACGTGATTTGGAAATTTTTCATTTATAAAACCCGGAGGTTGAGAAACATAAACTTCCTCAACGACATCTCCGTTTAAAAACGCACTTTTTACATCCATTTGAAAGAGTTTAAAATCTTTATGGCATGCAAAAGATAACAACAACCTAATAGATTCTAATCTAGCTACAGGAGCAAAGGATTCTTCGAAGACTATACCTTCCTCTTGCCTGTAGCCTTGAGCTACTAACTGAGCTTTGTTCCGGACGACGTTTTAGTTCTCGTCAGTCTTGTTCTTGAAAATCCACTTCATTCCTATAACGGTGTGGTTCTTCGAAGGCAATGGAACAAGCTCACAAACCTCATTCGTCTCAAACTAAATGAGTTCATCCTCCATGGCTAGGATCCAAGAACTATCTTCGCACGCTTCGTTAATATTCTTTGGCTCTATTGAAGAGGCAAAGGCACAATGAGCGAAGTAGTTGACTTGAGATCTCGTCTTGACACTATCAAGTATGTTTCCAATGACTTGCTCATGGGGATGGTTACGAACTGTATGAAGTCGTTTGGGAATTCCCTGATTACTAGGAACATTCTCAAAAGAATCATCAGTAGGGTTAGTATCAATAGAATCAATAGAATTAGAATTACCAATAGAATCACATAAAACATCCATGGAGTCATCATCATTGATAATTCTAGACGGAACAAAATTTTCATTGAATGAAACATGAAGTGATTCCTCGATCGTTGAGGTTCTTTTGTTGTATATCCGGTAGGCTTTGCTACGTGAGGAATATCCAACAAATATCCCCTCATCGGATCTTGGATCAAAATTTTCCAAACTTCCATACGTGTTTTTAATAAAACATTTTGCACAGAAAACTCAAAAATGTTTAACTTGAGGCAATCTACCAAACAACAATTCATAACAAGTTTGTTTGGTGTCGGGCCTCAAAAGTATTCTATTAAACACATAGCAAGCGGTATGTACCGCTTCCGCCCAAAATTGATGGCCAAGTTGGCTATCATCAAGCATAGTGCGAGCACATTCCACTAGCGTCCTATTCTTTCTCTCAACAACTCCATTTTGAGGGGGTGCGCGAGGGAAAGAAAAGGTGTGAGTAATACCAACTTCATCACAAAAATTTGAGAAAGACTCATTCTCAAATTCCCCTCCATGATCACTACGAAATGGTGGTTCCAATGAGATTTTGTACTTTCTTCACAAATATTGTGAAGTTTTTAAAAGCATCATTTTTATTACTTAAAGAAAATACCCAAGTAAATCTAGAAAAGTCATCAACGATGACAAGTCCATATCGAGCATTCCCTAATGAAGCAACTCTAGTTGGCCCAAAAAGATCTAGATGTAAAAGCTCTAGAGGCCGTTTAGATGAAATGCTTTTCTTAGGTTTGAATGACAATTTTGGAAGTTTGCCTCGTTGACACGAGTCACAAAAGCTTTTCTTTTGGAAAGAAACCTTAGGAAATCCATTAATAGAATTTAACTTGGAAAGCTTAAAAAGTGTTCCAAAGTTCACATGACCAAACCATCGATGCCATAAGTGTTGTTCCCTTGTGTTGGTAATGAGACATTGTTCATGTGACTTGGGGATATCTAGGATATATATATCCTTATGGCGTGTGCCAGAAAATAGAAAACTATTATTATCTTTGCTAAAAATATGACACATTCCTTTCGCAAAGCTAACTTTGTAACCCTTGTCACAAAGTTGACTAATTGAAATAAGATTGTGATTTAATCCTTTAACAAGGTAAACATCACTTATTAGTGGTTTAGATGGGTTACCAACTTTACCAACACCAATGATGGTTCCGCTCTCGTTGCCTCCAAAGACTACTCGGTTCCCATTAAAAATGGGCACCACTCCGGAGAGCAATTGAGCTTCACCCGTCATATGTTTTGAACACCCGCTATCGAGTATCCACCCATCCTTGGAGCTAAATTTGGATTTATTGCTCCGTTTCTTTTTCTTAAGTACCTAAAGATAGAAATATCATTCCATGGTAACCAAGGTCATTGGGTCCTAAAAGATTAGACCTTTGGAAGCCAAGTCCAATTGGACTTAGACTTCCCAACATAATCATCATTGTGCACTACATTCATGAAATAATAATTTACGTAAGGTTTTTTTTCATGCATGCTAGTGTCCTTCGGGCCCCAAATAGTTAATGTCTTGGGAGCTGATCACTCCTTATTTTACACTTTTTTTCCGCATGTTTGCATGCCATTTGGATCGCCCAAATCATGTTTTTCACGATATATCGACGATATTGCGATGCTTTTCACGATTTGTTGTTTTTGTCGCATTTCAGGTGATTTGGCGCGATTTGGAGTGATCTCGAGATATGCCTACTCTAGAGTGTCACCGACGACCTCCCCGAGGGGTATTTTGCTGTTGGAGAGGAGCGGAAGAAGAACGGACGTCGCAGGAGCGACGAGGAGGCCAAAACAAGCTGTTTGGGCATTTTTAGTGTCTCACTCGGCCGAGTGAAGGAGTCACTCGGCCGACCAGCGAGACACCGCTCGGCCGACCAGATCAGACACGATTCATATGTGCACTCGGCCGAGCGACGGATACCACATCGGCCGAGTGACGAGACCCCGTCCGCCCGAGTGGCGCCCAGACGAAACCATTCAAAAATCGCCAAGTTACTGTTTTTCGGCTGCCTGAGCTTCAGAAGACCCACTCGGCCGAGTGGATAATCCCGACCGCCCAAGTACCAAGAAGCCATCGGCCGAGTGACGATAACTCACTCGGCCGAGCCACCTCCGAAGTTGAGACCCCTGAAGATCGAGACTTACTGGAAAATTACAGGGTTTCTCACTCGGCCGAGCGAATTTTGTCACTCGGCCGAGTGCGACGCGCTGCCTGTAGCGAAAATTGCGGATTTCAGGCTGTGCAGGGGTATTTGGTCACAGTTTTTGGACGATTTTGGGGGGTATTTAACCCCTGTTTTTACCCTAGTTTTAGGGAGCCTGTCTCTTAGATTTTTGAAGCTTTTTAGGTTTACTTTTTAGCTTTATTCTTTAGATTTGGAGAGAGGACTAAAGTTGATTTTTGTTGGATTAATTGAAGAACTCCATTGGTTTGCCTCTCTCTTCTCTAAAAATTCTATTTTTATTGCTTGTCTCAACATTGTGATGAATTCTATTGCTTATTTCATTGATTATTCTTGTGTTTGTGCTATGAATTGTGAGTAGTCTCCGCGTCTTGGGGCGTGGGGATGAACCCTACAAGCCCAATTTCATATTTGTGATGAATTGGTAGAAATTTTCCTAGAATCGTTGTTAGGGATTAGTTTGGGATCGATTTACTACGGATAGCTAGGAGTTCATACCGATTGGGATTTGCAAGAGATTGGATCCCAACTCGGTAGGAAACCCTAGAAATCCGAATTGGGTTGGAATCGAATTTCCGTAGTATCGGTTTGCAAGAGATTGGACCGATACTAGGGTTTCCGGTTGCAATTCCGTGCCGATACCCGTTTGCAAGAGATTGGACGGGTAGGAACTATCCCAACCTAGGTCGCGGGCCGAGTTTGCAAGAGATTGGGCTCGGTGCGCGATTGAACGATGATGTTGATCCTACTGCTAGCTTCCCTAGGCTAGGGTTTGCAAGAGATTGGACCCAAACCTAGGATAGCTATAGACCGGCAACAGCGCGAGAGCGTGAGCTTGGTTCTACATTCAGTTGCGACTAGTTCATCCAAAATCTTATTCTAGCAATTTTGATACCGACGAACCAAATTTACGAAATACGGTGAGTAGCGGGAATTCCCCATTCCCTAGACGTTCTTTATTTGATTTGATATTTCCATATTTTGTCTGACGATTGTGACAGGATCGCCAAAGGCAAATTTCTCTCTTCCTAAATAGCCAGGTTGATTGGATCAAGCACGGTCATTCGTCCTCCCTGTGTTCAATAACCCGCTCGCTGCTATACCGTGCGCTTGCGGTAAAACTACAACCGTTCTTTGGGTTACATCCCGGAGCGATCAAGTTTTTGGCGCCGTTGCCGGGAGGCGATTGCGCTTAATCTTACCACTCTAGCTATTTCTTTTTTTTATTATTTTATTTCTTTATTTTTACCTAACCCTTCCACGGTACTAATCATTTCTTTGAAACTCTGTCTTCTCTGTGCATGTACACGAGATCTACGGCGGACCCTGAAGCTATATTATTTGATCCCGAGATCGAACGTACCGCGCGGAGACTTAGAGCGGAAAGGAGACAAAATCCGGAAGGGAGGTTTATGACCAACCCGGAAACTGCGGACCAATTAGCGGCAAGGATGGAGAGGATAATTTCTATTCGAGATAGGCTTCGGCCTAAGACCTCTTCTACGACCTCATCCATTGCCATGCCGGAGTTGGCGGCTGACAAGAACTTCGAGCTAAAGACTGGACTAGTGGTTCTGATGCAGCAGGATCCATTTCATGGGAATGCCCATGAAAATCCTCACTACCACATCCAATTATTCTTGTCGAAGTGCGCCACATTTCAGATGCCGGGGGTCTCCATCGATGCCATCAGACTGCGTCTCTTCCCCTTCACGCTAAAAGACAAGGCACTTTATTGGCTGAGGACGCAGGGTGAGGGGGTCTTCACCACTTGGGACGAGTTGGCGAGTGCATTCATTGACAAGTTCTATCCGCCCTCCAAGACGGTGAAGATCCGGAGCGCTCTCATGTCCTTCAAGCAAGGACCCCAAGAGACGCTCTATGAGGCTTGGGAGCGTTTTAAGGATCTGCAGCATCAATGCCTGCACCATAGCATTGAAGACTGGGAGCTAGTTCATAGCTTCTACAATGGTCTCCAACCGGGGACCAAACAAATTATCGATGCCGCGGCGAATGGTGCTATCTTATCAAAGACTCCCGAAGAAGCTACGGCCCTAATTGAGGAGATGGCCTCAAACAATCAACAATGGGGCGATGAGCGAGGACACTCTACGTCCTCCTTGAAGCCGATGAGTATCTATGAGGCGAAGGCCGTAGCGGAACTCACAAGCAAGTTTGATTCTCTCCACAAGGTAGTGGAGAGATTGGAGAAGTTTATCACGGAGCCCTAAGGAGCCCCTTCCACCTCCGCACCAACGAACCAAATGTGTGATTGGCAAGACCAATCTCAAGCCATGTATGAGGGAGGAGAGCAAGTAGAAGGATCCTTAGAGCAAGTACAATATGTCGCGGGGAACCAAGGGTATTGGGCCAATCCGGCCACAAGAAATCATCCCGGTTTCTCTTACGCCAACAATGAAGGAGCTTTGAACCCGTCACAACCACCGCCTCAACAAGCTCGACCACCACCACCACCCCAACAACAACACTATCCGCCGAGGGGGCCTCCACAACAAAGTTTCCAACCGAAGCAACAAGTTCCACCTTATAGGCCACCCGGATACAATCAAGGGTGGAGGAATCAAAATCAAAACCCTCCACAAGCTCAATAACGATCCGACTTCGAAGCTAGAGTGGAGGCGTTTATGATCGAGCAAAACAAGGTCAATGCTACCTTGAAGGCGGGGCAAGACTCCCTTAATACTGTTGTGGCTCAAATATCGGAGCAATTGGTGTTGCTCAATCGGAACACTCAACGATTGCCGGCGCAACCCGAGCAAAACCCACGGGGCAACACCGGCCACATCAATGCCGTAGTTGCCGTTACTACTAGAGGCGGAAAGGATACCACCCCCGCCATGATTCCTACCGAGGAGCCCGTGGAGGAAAGTTTGGAACCAATTGAACCGGTAGTTGAAGTTGAAAAGGAGAAGGAGCCACAAGAAAGGGAGAAATCTAGAGCGGAGCAATTGATTGAGGAAAGGCGCTTCATGCCACCGGTCCCATTCCCCCAAAGGCTTGCTAGAGCGAAAATGGAGAAAAGGCTAGCAAACTTTCTCGAGTATCTGAGAGGAGTTAGCCTCAACATTCCCTTCCTCGACGCCATCGTGGAGATCCCCACATATGCTAAATTCTTAAAGGATTTGATTTTGGGGAGAAAGAGGAAGGAGAAGATTATGCTAGCCGAGGAGGGCTCTTGGTTCACCAAGAGAGAGAAGGAGCCGGCCAAATTTAAAGACCCGGGGAGTTTTCGGATTCCTTGCACCTTGGGCGGCGTCCCTCTTCAAAAGGCAATGGTAGATTTAGGGGCTAGTGTGAGCCTCATGCCTCTCTCCATGTTCTTAAGGCTAAACACCGGGATGAAGTTGAAACCTACCGACATGCGGATACAATTGGCCGACGGGCGAATAACAAGGCCGGTAGGGATCACCGAAGACATCCCGCTACAAGTCCCGGGGGGAATATGCTTGCCATGTGACTTCGTGATCATGGACGTTAAGGAGGAGGGAGATACGTCATTGATACTTGGACTCCCGTTCCTCGCCACCGCCGGTGTGATTGTTGACGTGCGAGAAGGTACCCTAACTTTAAACGTCGGCAACATCGAGGTGGAGCTTCACATTCCTAAGGCTATGAAACACACGCCTTACCACGAGGAGCTTGACTACATGGACCTCCTTGATGAGGTAATTGAAGAAGCGATCCCCCACTCGATTGGCGCTCTTTTCGATGAGGGTTTCGAGGATGGCCCGGATTTAGGCCTAGATGAGAAGATAGATGATTCCCCCGACCTCTCTGCTGAAAATGACGTAGGCGACGCTGATGTCGCAAGGATTTGAGAGCTCTGCAAGCTCTCGAAATTGAAGTCTCCGAAGAAAGCTCCGCCGATACGGAAATCGGCGTCACCGGTGAAGCCGTTGACTGGAGCAAACGTTAGCTTGGGGGAGCCTCCCCCCAACACTATTCGAGACGGGAGACCACCGAGGGAGAACACGCCACCGCCACTTCCGAATCCAAGCGTTCTCCCCGGAAAGTTTGATGGGTGCATCTCATATGCACCAAACATCCCGCATTAATTGAAAATCATAGAGGGTCGAGCTCACGACCTTAAACGAGCGCTTGTCGGGAGGCAACCCGACGGTTATTGCTTTATTTTTTCTTTTTCTTTATTTTTGTTTTAGAAATCTTTAGTGTTTTGAGTCTTTCGTCTAAAAATTTTGTGATAACGGGTCCTATTTTTCTTGACAGGAGAGGAGATAGGTAAATCCATCATGAGGAGGATGAACGAGATGATGAGGAGCACCCCAGGAAGGCGCTCGACGCTTAGGAGGAAGATGAAATCGACTGGAGGAAGAAAGACGGAGTTTAGAGCCCAAACGAAGACAAACAGCAGAAAACAAGGCTCACTCGGCCGAGTATACTACTCCACTGGGCCGAGTACACAAGTTCGTCCGGCCGAGCCGCTCACGAACGAGGGAAGTCTGATGTACCCAACTCTCTGTTTAATTTCCTGATTTCAGTATAACTGCTACTCGGCCGAGTATATATATTCACTCGGCCGAGTAAAACGGATACGCTCCTAGGGCGAGTCTTGCCGAGTAGCTTGAGCCACTCGGCCGAATGGACTTACTCCACTCGGCCGAGGCTGGCAAGGCCACTCGGCCGAAGCGTAAGCGGGGAGGAATTTTCCATTGATCTCACTCGGCCGAGTGACCCAGTCACTCGGCCGAGTCGTAACTTTTGCTATATAAAGGGCCGAGGGGGGGGGCACATTTTTCGAAACGAAAAAAATCAAAACCGCCCGCGACCCCTCAGCTCCCTCGCCCGTTCCCCTCGCTCGCGCACCCACTCGCCCGACCACCGACAGCCGCGCCGCCGCTCGGCCAGCCACCGCCGGTCGAGCTCCGCCGCGCCTCGCCCGAGTCGCCGCCGGCGGCCACCACTCCGGCCACCTCCGGTATCGCCTATTTCGCCTTTTTCTCCTCTTTTTGTGTATTTTTCGAGGATCCATACGCTAAACAAACCCCAAACCCAAATTAATTTCTATATCTATCTATTATACCCCTAATGCTCCTTACGTTTTGAATATTACTCGCTGATATCTCCGTTTCATGTGCAGGTTGTTTTTGGGAGCTTAGGGGAGTCTAGGGGAGCTTCTCGGGACTGATTTGGGCTTCGCGGAGGCGTTGTCTTCGCACGCTTCCATTGCTTGCACTCGCGGCGTGTTGTGGTACACTCTCTCCTTTATTTTGCACACGCCGCACTTTTCACGCTTTTCGGCGCGCGCTCGGGGCCGATATGCCGCCCCGGACACGACCGCGGTCGAAGAGAGCTTCCGCCAAGCGGAAGCAGTCGGATGATGCCGGCCCCTCCCACGGGTTGGAGGACTCTCCTCCACCTTCTTCACCACACCCCGCACACCCAGCACCGCCTGCAGGCCCCGCACAGCCTGCAGCGCCCGCACAGCCCGCACAGCCACTCCCTGCCGCTCCACAGCCACCACCTCCGGCTCCACTTATCGGGCCACTAAGGATCACGTTCTGAGACGACGCGCACCGCGTCGCCTTCGAGCGTATTTCCCAGCGCTCGATCGTACCCTCCAGGTTTGCACACCTTGCCGACCTAGGACGCCTGGGGGTACTAGAGGGGATGCTCACGTTGTACGACAACGTGGGATGGCGAGATTTCTTTCAGGTGTCGGCGTACACGTTTACCCGTCCGACACTTGAGGTACTTAGTTCGATCGCCCGGACCGACGAGGGATGCTCGTTTCGGTTCATGAACCGGGAGTGCCAGGTCACTCTCGGTATGATGAGAGCATTTTTCTCGTGGCCCGACGTCCCCGGGGCCGATCTAGGTTACGCCCCCACCCATATTCCCATACCTTCCTTCGACGCCGGTGCCTTCTGGGCCCGGATTACGGGTCTTCACACTGCCTTTGACTCTAGTAGGGCCAAGGCCTCGGCCATTGTCCACCCCTGCCTCCGTATAGCTCAGCGCCTTATGGCGACGACCTTTTTGGCCAGATATGAGCCGGGCACGATGTCCACGCCAGAGCTCTACATGCTCTACACGATGACACTGCCCAGAGTTCTATCTAGGGATGGTGATGAGCTGGTCCCCGCCGTCGTGATTGATGTCGCGGCTTGGTTTTTGGACCGCATCATTGTATCGGTGGGCGCTCGCTCACCGATATGCTGCGGCGGCCTGATCACCTTGCTTGCCCTTATGACCGGCGAGGACTTCCCTGACGACCTGCGACGAGCACCGGGCCCCACTACTCTGTCGATTGATGTTATGGCCTGGATGAAGATGCTTCGTCCGCACGGTGAGCGACACTGGGTCTGGTTGCACGGCCCTTACGGTGCCGATTACATGATTCTTCCGAGCCCCGCTCGGACTCAGATTGCACCAGCCCATGTGGACTGGCTCCCTGCGATGGATGTTCTCATCCCCGCCGCTTACGTGCTCGAGGCCGAGGAGGCCGAGCAGGCCCACGCTGCCCACGCTGCCCCCGCAGACCCTGTTGCCCCTGCCGAGCCTGCTGCCCCTGTTGACCCCGTGGCCCCTCAGCCTATACCCGATGTTTCCGCTGCTCCTGACACCTCTGTCCACACCTCTGTCGGTGTTGGGAGTACCTTAGCTGAGCCCACTTCCGCTGCTTCCACGCCTGTCACCACTACCACTGGCCCTCTGTCTGCCGAGCCCGTTTCTTCTGCCCCACCCGAGCGCCCGCCGACCGTAGTTGAGTGTGGAGAGCCCTCTGTCCCC